>JAIGNY010003170.1:2455000-2485000 GCA_020152595.1 Chiridota heheva
TATAAAATTGGTAGAATCAAAAACTAGATAATAAAACAAGAATAATCAATATTATATACAGCGTATGAATTATTCAGTGGGAAAAAAAGATGAGTCTTGCTGGCCTTTTTAAAAGTATAAACAGTTAGAACCTAGCGGATAACGATAGGTTGTTTATTCCACAAACTTAGCCCCAGGACAGAAAAGTCACAGTCCCCACTGACGCGATTAGTTCTTGACACCACAAGGCGAGTGACATCATTGTTAGTTCTAAGACCAACGCCCAGCCTCATAGACATGCAGCAGATCTTGAAGGTATAAAGGCGCCTTGTTTTGAATGCAGTTCTCTGTTGGATGGGCAACCAATGAAGAACATACAAGAGGGGAAGCGCTTGTACGTCTATAAACACAAATAATCATGCGCGCTACACGATTTTAAAGTCTTTGCAAGCGTTGAAGGTTTTCGCGTGATATGCCACCAAGCAGAGAGTTGCCACAATCTGACAATCCAGCCGAGAAAGGATGAGAGATCGCACTGCATGAGCACATGTATTTTGATCAATATACCGCCGGATTATATCAATATTAGGCAAATGAAAATTAACAGTACGACAGATTGCAAACATTTGGGAATTCATATTCATACAAGGATCCAACATGATACCTAGATTTTTTTTTACGGATAATGAAGGAACACTTACAGGCCCACCGATCCTCAACTCAATAGACTGTTTGTTTTTTTTGGAGGAAAAGATCAAAAACTTAGTTTTAGCATCATTAATTCTAAGTTTGTTATAAAGTATTCAACCTTTAACCGCCGCAATGCAATTTGACAAGCGATCTTAGGAAGCTTCACTATCACCAGGCTTTTTAGGATCATAGATACGGTACGCAACATTGAAGAGAATGAAAATCTGGGTAACAGGCTTCGAATAGGCAGTGAAGATCGGAGGACCTGCGACAGATCTTTGGTGAACATCATATTTCAGATGATAGGCGGTAAAATAACTACTGCAGATACAAACTGTACTCTTGTAATTACTAATATAAGATCTAAACCAATTTAAAACACAACCTATTCAAGGATCTTACCAAGGGAGATTGGATACGGGTCGGTAGTTTTTCAACACGTCCGGATTGAGGGTGGACTTCTTGATAAAAGAAGTAATAATTGCGTTCCTAAGAATGGATGGAAAACAACCAGCACGAAATGAATTATTAGCAAGATACATAATTATAGGAGCCACAATGTCAACACATTTCTTCAAGAGCCAAGTGGGCAATGGGTCAAGAAAACTTCTCTTGTTTGGGATCTGATAAATTATCTGTCGAACCTCAGCTTCATGCACAGGGCGGAAATGTGCAATAATATCATTACTGTGCATATGTAAATCATCAACCAAAATATCGGCATTAATACTGTTGCCATTATAGTCCGAATCAAGCAAAATAAATCATCATTGCATTGTATATGGTATTAAGAGAAGATATATTTACTCTTCAAGCTCATACCTTATTTTGTTTTGTATTCTTTCAGTTTGTAAGAATCCTATCGTGCAAGCAAGCATGCATGTACAGGGAGGTGCAGTGGCTTAGTGATTAAGGAGTCATGGTCGTATTCGAACTATACCGGGTTCGATTCCTGTCGTGAGCGTTGCATTGTGTCCTTGAGCAAGACACTTTACTCGCTTCAGTCCACTCAGCTTTAAAATAAGTATAAGTACTGCTGCTGGTAAATTGATTTTCAGTAGTGGAGGAAGTATGCTTGAAATGTGCTAAGTAGTGGTGAAGTAGGATGGTAGTGATCATGACCTCATTAGTTTTGGTCTGTATTGTTTCACCAAGGCTTCTCCAGCTAATAAACTGGTTTTAGATTTGAAGAATGCTGACTTTGCCGCACTTCAGGATAATTTTCATTCGATTGGACTTCTTTGCTCTGTGACTTAGATCCTTCTAAAGCATGGGATGTTTTCCGCACCAATGTTTTGGACAGTGTAAATAGGTTTGTCCCATTAAAGAAAGTCTGTAGGCGTAATTGGCCAGTATGGATGTCTCAGGAGGTTTTGCGGGCTTTTCGGAAAAAGAAGAAGTTGTGGCGTTGCTATGAACACAGTGGGTGTCCTGCGGAGCTTGCTAGGTATACGATCATGAAAAGTTCACAAAGGGTTTAATAAGAGATACTAAGTGCTTTTTGAAAAACGTTTGTCCAAAGAGGTCAAGATTAATCCTAAGTCATTAAATTCTTATGTCCGCTCAAAGCAAAAACCCAAGGACGTTGTTGGTCCCTTCAGGATAACGATGGCGTTACTATCAAAAGTGGTAAGAATATGGCTGAGGTTTTAAATGACTAATTTGTATCTGTTTTTACTAATGAGTTTCTTGCTGATGATGTTGTGGATTATTTTTAATGTGCACTCTCCAGTATCCATTAAGGATGTTGATTTTTCATTTGATATTGTGTCTGAGAATTTGAAGGGTTTTAATTCAAATAAAGCACCCGGTCCAGATGGTGTACATCCTGCTGTTTTACGTAAGTGTTCTGATGTTCTTTCTGTTCCCCTGAGTATTATCTTTTCAAAGCGCTTTGATGGCGGTGTTGTTCATAGTGATTGGAGAAATGCTAATGTCACTTCTATTTAAAAAAACGGTGACCACAGTTTACCCTGTAAGTATAGGCCAGTGAGTTTTACTAGTGTTGTGTGCAAGGTCATGGAATCCTAAGGATGTTGTATTAGATCATTTACTGGTCAATGTTTTGTTGAATTTGCTTACCTAAGAGGTCTTGTGTTTCTAATTGAGAGTTTCTTGATGATGTTACTAAACTGATTCTAAGTATATATATACAAAAAAAAAAACTAAATTGATTCTGAAACTAAATTGATTCTGGTCATAATGTGGATGTTATCTAATGTTAAAGTATTTGATAAGGTTCCGTTTGGCAGGCTCATGATGAAAACAAGAGCGCTTGGTGTGGAGGGAAAGTTTGCCAGTTGGATAAATTATTGGTTAGTTGACATGTCACAATGAATTGTTGTTAATGGTGAAGTATCTCCATGGAAGAAGGTTACAAGTGGTGTTCCTCACGGTTCTGTATTAGATTCGCTTCATTTCATAACCTTCCATTAATGATATTGATGTTTCCTTTGGCTCCAGGATTTGTAAATTTGCTGATAAAACTAAGCTGTACAGGATTCTTGATGATGCTAGTGATTCTTCACTTTTGCAAACTGATCTGGATAAGTTAGTTTCTTGTTCCCAATATTGGCAGATGTCATGCAAAGTTATTTATTTTGGTTAGGACAATTTGGCTTTTGATTACTGCATGAATGGTTCAAATCTTGGTTGTTTTGATGAAGAAAGGGATCTAGGTGTTGTCATTACTAACAACTTGAAGTCTTCTAAACAGTGTGCTTTAGCAGCTGCAAGGGCAAATAGGATGCTTGGTTGAGTAGAAGACATTTTTGTTTTCTTGGTAGAGAGGTTGTTCCTAATTTGTATAAGCAGTTGGTCAGGCCTCAACTTGAGTATGCTGTTCAGGCTTGAAGTTTCTTTTAAGAGAAAGATAAGTTCATTTTGGAGCAGCTTCATCGAAGAGTCACTAGACTCATTCCCGAAGTAAGGAATCTCTCTTATCTGCTTATGAATTTAGGTTGCAAATTCTTGGTTTGACCACGCTTGAGTTGACAAGAGTACGTAGCGATATGATTCAGGTTTTAAATTCCTATCTGGCAGTAATGCTTTGACTTCCTGTTATTTCTTGCATGTTTCAGCTAACACTCTATGTCACGTGGTAACAGTTTGAAGTTGACCAAAGAGTTCTTACGGATAGGTATTCGGCGTTTTAGCTTTTCGCAAAGAGTTGTTAATTAGTGGAATGGTTTGTCTGAGTGGGTAACTAGCTCCAATTCTGTTCACAATTTAAAAGTCAACATTGATAAGTTATTTACTAACTCTGGGCGTCTTTGATATTTATTTTTTTATTTTTTGTGGTGGTGGTGGTGTTAGTTTGGCCTTTTTATGGGGTGACTAACCCTTTTTAGCCCGTCATCTTGTTATGTTATGCTATGTTAAATCTGCGATGGACTGGCATCCCGTCCAGGGTGAGTCATGTACTTTCATACACTTGCGCCATGGAAACCGGGGATACGCACCGGCCCCATGAGTCCAATGGCTCGGATGAATTTAGCTTTAGCTAGCAAGCATGCTTGTTAATAGCTTGCGACAAACCTCCGTCCTTTTTCCATTTTCAAGAAGTAGATAAGTAGAATGTGTTTTTGGCAGCCTGACGCGTTTTGGGCAGAAAATTATAATTAAGAAGCTATCCATCATTCTACAAAACATTGAAATTTAACACTTGCACAAAGTGGAAGACGCATCAATATTAGATGTAGGTTGGCTGAGATTTCCTATTGGTGGTGTATTGTATGGATTGTATGCAAAGCTTTTACATCATGGGGCATCTACATATCTGCAAGAGCTTGTCACCTACAGCATCTCTGCTGCACGCAGCATTTCTGTTCATCACATAGCTGTACCCCGGACTTAACACTAAAGCATTTGGTGGTCGTGTTTTCAATACTACCGGGGCAGACTGTGGAATGAACTCCCAGTGTCATTTAAGACAGTGCCATTCTTCATGTATTTAAAAAAGCTTAAAAACTATCTCTCTGTAAAAGCATTAAATTCATTTCCTGATTTCTTTTTGACTTTTCCTTTTGTAGTAGTTTGGTTTTGATGAATATTATTTATTTTATGGTTGTAAAGCGCCATAGAATATTGTTTTACTTATGACGCTATATAAATGCAATGTATGATAATAATAAGAAGAAGAACAAGGAGAAGAAGAAGAAGAATATTAATAATAATATTAATAATAGTGATATTAACAATGATACTACTACTACTACTACTACTACTACTAATAATAATAACAATCATAATCATAATAATAATCATAATCATAACAACAACAACAACAATAATAATAATAATAATAATGATTAAGATATGAATGCAGGAAATATATTTGCCTACTGTATGTATATCTTATTGTTTTTCTTCAATATTTAACTAAAATATACGTCAAACAATGGGCATTTTAGTCCATGTACCCACCCTGCCGCTCTAGTTTCATCACTGCTTAATTGGAGTGAGTTCTCCTTGTTATATCTTTAAAATACACCTGATCATATTAATTATCATTGCAATATGACCAGTTTGTAATAATACTATCGTGCAAATATGTGTGTCAAAACTGTGCCATAGATTGCGACAAGCCTCCGTCCTTTTTTTCCATTTTCAATAAGTAGAATGTGTTTTTGGCCCGGCAGACAAGTTTTGGGGCAGAAGCATTTTGAAGATTAGAATTAAGAAGTTCTACAAAGCATCGTTTTTTAACACTTCCATTAAGTGGAAGACGCGGCTTCAGTGTTAGGTCAAGGTTGGCTGCGATTTCCCATTGGTGGTGTATGTATTCGGATATGAATGCATGAGATATAATTGCCATTGTATATCTGACATGTCTAATTGTTTTTGTTCACTATTTGGCAAAAATATTCGGCAAAATGGCCATTATGACTGTATAATCATGTACCTCTGCCAGTGTCATCTCTGCTTAATTATTAATAAATTTTTTAGAATACACCCTTGGTCATATTCATTATTGTTGCTAATACGACTAGCCATAGGCGGTTTAACAAAATTTAGTCAGAAGTTAGTTGGAGGGGCAAACTCTGATGGGAAGGGATTTTCAATAAGCATAAATAGAATGAATTTTTGGCAGCCTGACGCGTTTTGGGAAGATGATGATGATGATGATGATGATGATGATGATGATGATGATGATGATGATGATGATGATGATGATGATGATGATGATGACGATGACGACGATGACGATGATGCTGATGATGATGACGATGACAACGACGACGACGATGATGACGATAGCAACGGCGGTGGCGGAGGAGGAGGAGGCGGCGGTGACGGCGGCAGCAACTTTGGTGACGGTGGTGACGGCGACGATGATGATATCCACGCCCTTCTCATATCCCGCTTACCATACCCGCCCTCTCAGTGGCGTAAGTGAGGAGGCAGGGGCAGCCCCCTGATAAGTGGGACGTGACAAAAAGATATAATTATACCTATATACCATAGGGCCCACTCACCCCGGCCCCCAATATACCATAAGAGTCCGCAGGGCCCACTCGCTCCTGGCCCGTGAGGCCCTAGCTACGCCAATGTGCCCTCCCCTATGCATTGTTCCACCCCTTTCTCCCCTAAACCGCTATCTGAGTATATAAAAGTTCAAGAAATCCAAATAGTTTAAGTTTTGTTTTTCAACAGATAATCTTTTAGGGCTATTTTGTAAGAATTAGAACTACGTAGGAGCGAATGCTTTCATCCAGATTAATTAACCATTAAATCTGATAGTATATGTTTAGAGCAAAGGTACATTGGAAGGGGCTCAGGGTTGTACACCCTTAGTGTCATGGCTGTTTAATTGATAAAAGTATATGTACACCTATTTTCGATTGATAACTTTTTTAAAAGAGCTTTATTTTACGAACCCTCGATTTGATTGTACTTGTAAATCAAAATCATCAGTGCTTTTAAACAAATTAAGCAATCATATGCGTGTACTTTTGCAAAAATATTAACAATACTCCTCGTGTGCTTGTGTTGAAATTGTGCAACAAAATAAACGGTCTTCACCACGTACTCGAAAAACATGTCCCTAACGTACTTGTGAAACAAAATATATACAATCCCTAATTAACAAATCCTCTGCGTGTATTTCTGCAGTAAAATGAACAATTCTCCATGTTTGTACTGAAATATTTGTGCTAATGTTGTGTAACAAAACAAATGGGCCTCCTTACGTACTTGAGCAACAAATTTAACAATTTCCCACAACGAACTTGTACAACAAAGTAAGCAATCCTCACAACGTAGCCTACATGCGCCTCAAAATAAGCAGTCCTCACAACGTAGCCTACTTGCGCCTCAAAATTAGCATTCCTCATAACCTGGTAACATATTATATTTGATACTGGAGTTTTTGCAGAATCAGTTCAATAGTCACGCAAGTTTGTCTTATGTGAAAGAAAACTTCAAAAGAAACGAAATGTTGAAGAAACTGCTTAAAATTTTTATTCTGTTAAGAATATATCTAAGCTATAAAATTCTGTATCAATTGTGTAGAAACGACTGTTGTTTAAAGTCTACTGTAGAAGGTTGGCGCCTTCATCCTCACTTTCTCAAGAATTGTTAATAAGTCTGATGAGTGACCAGACAACATTTGAACCAACTTTATCAGTTTATTCGGCAAGCAATTACAAAATATATACATTAGCCAACTTGACCTGACAGCCCGACAAAATGATATTGTTTTCCTTTTTTATTATTATTTTTTTACCCTTTTAGTACGAGCCCGGAAGCATACCTATTAACAGGAACATTTATAACACACAAGAATATTAAAGTCATGTAGCCATATTGTTCAGATGTTGAGATAAAATGTCATTTTATAATCCATGTACTTGAAATAATAAAGATCAGTGTGTTGAAAAACATTTAAATTTTCAAAATGGCCGTTTCGCACCTAAAAGCCTAGTTCTATTGTCTATAATTTCTAATATTTCGAAAACGGCGTGGTGAACATATGAAATGGGAGTGGAAAAGTTGTAGCCATGACAGTAATGAAGGCATTTTCATGAGTTTTAAGTTTCCCTTAGCAAAGATATTTTTCCCAGAAGTATTTCAAATTTGAAAAATGTAACATTGCATAAGGCTTTAACGTTAGGATAGCAAAGGATCATGGGAAATATCACAAAGTGGTGGCTCCCATGTAGCAAAATGTTCCATTTTTAGGAACATTTGTGTTCCCATTAATAGGCATGCTACCAGACTGTATTAAGAAATACTTAGAGAATGTTTGTAGAGTGGAAGGGGGTGGATGATTGACCCCATGTATCGAGTCTTCTCTGTTTTGAAATTTGATCAAATAGCCCTATATGGTTATGATCAAATGGTACTTCAGATAAATAACAACCGCATAACTTCAATTTATTGCAGTCTTAAGAGTTCACTCCTTGGAGAGTTTCGACTTTCGAATTAATTTGTACTGTTGTGGCGCCCCTTCATTTATTTAGTTTTTTACCCATCTCTACTTCTGGTGTATATTAGACAAGGAATGCAATTTGTAAATTTAGCATTCGCTTATATACAGTCTTGCATCACTTCTACCACAGGCACTGATCATTAAATCAGCGGAGATTAGTCCACGTGACTATTGACACTTTCTAGTACACCAACAAAGTTGTTTTTATATACATGCTATAACCGGCTACAGAGACAAGCTAATCTACGTTATAAATCTGCGTTGTAAAGTTAAAGAAAAATAGTTAACAGCAACAAAATGCAATGTTCTATAGTCCCTTAAAGGAATATTTCAGTGATGGTGATCAGATATGCCTCTCAGGACAAAAATACAAACAGACCTTTTGAAGATACTGCTCTTATATTGTTGTTCTATTTAGGAGACTGATATCGAAGTTGTAGAAAGTTTGTACAAACAACTGGTGTATACAGCCTACTGTATATAGGCTAATGTGTCCCATTGAAAATTAATTAGTACTTTAGTAGACTGTATTTTTGTATATACTGACATATTTGATATCAATAAGTCACAAAAGTTAAGAAAATATTTAAATAAAAATTGATACAAAAAAGAATAAGATGATCTTATGTCAGAAATAGTCTGATTTCAGTCAATTGTACACAAGTTTCCCCTGAAAATGTATTTAAAATTTAAAAACATAGTCTTTGACCGATAGAATAACAAAAAATATTGTCGCAAAATGGCGGCCTTCAACATCACTTACTGTTTCTATAAAATTTGTTGCTCCATTCTAGACCGTCTCCTGGACTGATTAGCTGGCATTCGTTAAGCCTTTCTTCCTTCATAACCATAACAACCACGGAGAGACAATAAACCTGTAAGGAAATATTTGAAACATGCAAAGATTTATAGATGAAGATTGATTGGTCATATTCCTTGTTCAGTCAGCGCCCTCTTTTCAGATCATCAACTGACAAGGTCAATTATAAGGAAACTAAGACGTCACCCCCAAAATAAGTTCAATCTGTCAGTGCGATATCGTCTACCTTTTACTTAACGAGGATCTTGCTTACAGTTGAAATTAACAATGAGGCTCCATCCATTGGCGTAGGCAGGTTTTTTGTTTGGGGGGGGCCACTCATTGGTATGAATTTTGACCCGTGACAGTATCTAAGCGGAGCACCACCATGGGTTGGCGCGTAGCGTTCAGAGAAATTTTTCCAATAAATGCTGCCTATAGATTGCCGGAAATGGCACTTCCCAGGCCAAAAACTTGCAAATTTGAGGCTGTTTTTTTTTTTTATTGTACACAATTTTGCCAAAATTTTGCTGTACATTTTGCCCGAATACTTGGTTGCCAAACAAATTGGGGGAACTGTGCCACCTGCCCCCGCCACATACTTGCCGAAGTACAATTTATTCAAACTCTATTGCGTAGCGATATAGGGGCAGTTTGGGTTGATGCCTCCCGAGGTTTTATGGGGGAAGGGGGGGGGGGTACATGTCAAAAGAAGATATTTGTAAAGGAAACAGAAGATCATTGATCACACTTGCACACCTGGCCAATATTTTTGACTCCAGAATATTGAAAAATGAGGGGTTGAGTGAGGTGACATTGTACTTACTTGTTACTTGGAGTCGAAAGGTTGGAAGTAAGATTTGACAATCAAACTTACCAAATCATAATTTTAGATTCAACCGCCGCGCTGATGTTATGGCAAATCTGTCGATAACTGATTCCACGTCTGGGCAATGGGCCCTATGCATTTGTAATAGAATAAGTGCCTCCAGTCGGGCTTCCGTCATTATTGACCGAATAGCTGTAAGGGTTCTTTTCCATTTTGAAAAGACTCTCTCGGCCTGTGCAGAAGTCACTGGCAAAGTTGCCAGCAACTGGAGCAACAGTGATATGTTAGGAAACATTTCAGAGCAATGATCCAGGGCACAGACGGATGAAGATGGTCGGGACTTGACAGGAACATTTTCCCATTTCTTCCTCCATAACATGTATTCGCCCTTAACAATCATGAAAAGATCTCTGATCAAACTTGCATACACCTCAATAGCAGGAGTTAAATCATTCCACTGCCTCTCACCGTCAGCTTGTTTAGCGAATTCCATACAATTTGGTACAAGGTAGTTAAGTTTCATAATCTCTTGTTGATGTGGTCCAAATCTGTGCTTGAGGTCTCCAATAATGGAGTCTACGGCTGGATACAAAAAAGTTGACTCTGTAATAGCCTTCGGTGGTGTTGCCGATGTTTGAGCATTTGGTCGGTATGAGCTTCTAGCTGCAATGCGTGGTTTTCGCAATTCCACCTCTATCACATCTTGTGCGACTGATTCTGCCTTTTGATACAGGTCATGGAACTCCCCTTCACTTTGCAATTCTTTGAGAACAGACTGGAGACGGTTTACTAAGGCTAACGCTTGGGATAAATCTCCCCCACTGTCTGACTGTTTGTAAGACTCAGGAGACTGTAAGCATCAATCCTGACAGTTTCTCAAAAATGACTGAAGCAACTGCAAATTCTGAGTTGCACACCAATTTTTCAAGGCTTTCTGCTTTGTTTCTGTCGCAAGGTGATGCCCAGCATTTGATTTCCGATAAGGCATCTAGTGTATATTTCAAAAGTTGCATAAATGTTACAACTGCTGTGTGTCGTTCCACAGAACGTGTTTCGCACAACGTAATCAGGTGCTTCTTGGTCATGGAAATACCAGAGTCACTTTCTATGAGGCTCTTCAACAGATCCGGTTTTTTTGCACTTGCTTGAAAAGTCGATGAAATTTCTCGCACAACATTGCGGAAGCACTCAAATTTAGGCAGTGCATGGCGCAATGAAAATAAAAGGCCAATGGAGCTGCCTTTTTTATTGTTGCTGAAGCACCAACCCGCTCACTGGCCATGGCTCCTGCCCCATCATAGCCTTGTCCCACACAAAGAGACAGATTCAAACCGAGCTCACAAATCTTTCTTAGCAATGTTTCTCCAATAGCTTTGCCACTCAACTTGGTTTCATTATGCTCAATTTCACCAGGATTATTAGATTTGATGTCAGAAATCAAGTCCAATACCATTACCGTGTCCTCATGCAATCTCCAAACTCCAGAATCGCTAGATGAAACATATCTTATAGCAATTGCCAGTTGTTCCCTTTTTTGGCGATCCAATGTTTCATCAGCCATGATAGACCAGAACTGTGTTTTTTTTTATGTTAGCAACAACACTTTCCCTAATCATGTCACCAGCAACGCAAATAGGTTCATTTTGAATCAAGGATGATAGGTATGTTGCATTAGCATGGGAAGTTTTTATATGGTCCTTCAAAAGTAAATCCCCACTACGAAGTCGAAAACGAAGTAACCCTAAAATTTCCGTCATTTTCTGTTCCCGCCATCCTATTTTTCTGGACTGTGAACATATATAAAAATGTGTGTTTGCTTCACCCACACCGACGATGACAAATAGCTTTATAAAACTCGTGGAACTAAGCCTATATCAAAGACGATAGAAGAACAACAAATGGTCACTTATGTATACATATCATTAATATATTTACTGGACTGGGCATACATTACCTTCATCCGTGTTTTCCCTTTTCCTTTTTGAAAAACCATATGCGAAAAGTAACATTTTTAAAATTCAAGTTCAACCGAACTTAATTTAAACGCCTTCAGAGTTTAGACAAATTGATTTCTATTTGTGGACAGTTTTGAGCAAAATAATGGGGCACTTGTAGTACTTTGTTATCGCAAAGCAGTAGCAGAATGGCGCCATCTTCCATCGTCATCGCGTAAGAACAGGCTTGGCAAGTTCACGGCTCTTGACAAATTAATAATTGCGTCAAAATTTCATTTAAAAATTTGAATTATTTTTTGTTTTGTTTCACAGGGATACAACGAATTTACATTACAGGGAATGCAGGGAGATTCGCATTTCATGTATGCGCATCTGTACGATACATAGGCATATAGGTGTAATTTATTTTTTGTAAATATGGGATTGGGGGCCATGGCCCTGTGGTTCTCTGGCTACGCCAGTGGCTCCATCTAATATACAGCCCGCAGAAAGACGGTTTACGATCTGCCTCATTGGCACCACTTGATGTAACTGAAAGGTTCCACACGGAAGATTTATCTAATTAATTTTACAAAATGTATTTTCTGCAAAATACTTAATTCCTTTTAATTAATTGTACATCAATTGCAACAATGGATGTTGAAGCTTATGAGCACGAAGTGGGTCAAAGGGCATAAGAACCAGATAAAATGTCAAAAGAATGGACTACAAAGGGCACTGATGTCCTTTAGTATTTCACACTTTAAAAGATAAAGCAAAGAGGCATTTGTCAGTTTTGAAAGCGAATGCGTAAATTTCGACGAAGTTCCACTTTTTTTAGAAATGTGCAAAAAGTTCGCGCCTATTTTCAGAGAGGAAACGTGCATTTTGAAATTATTCCCATCGGTGAGTGCCTCGACTTCAGCGCCTCCATCACTCAAACTTTTCCGGCGCCCCTATTTAACAGTTTACCACTGCCAGAACCAACGAGATCTTTTTTTCATGGGGAAATGTATATGATTGATACTTCAAATTTCCCTAACAGCTAACCAGCTCGGCTAAAAACTTGCATGGCTTACAACATAACGCTGTCATTATAGAAAACTCTCTTTCACACTCAAAACATACCACTTCAAGTTTAATAATGACCTGCGATGTGTTCGGTGATCGAAACACACACACACATACAACTATTTCCTAATATTCTTATTAATTATGTTTTTTTTTTTAACATACTATTTGGGAAGGCTCCATTCCTTTTGATTGTCCCCCAGTGGTGAGTTTTTGACCCTAAGAAAATATCCCAATGAAATCAATATATGAAGATAATAAATAATAAATTACGATCGTCAAGGCAACAGTCAACATTGAGTAACAGACTTGGGCATCAGGAAATCTTAAATTTTCGGAAAATTTCCATCATTTTCATCGGGAAATTTCCTTTAAAATATTTACATTTTCCTTCATTTTCGTGAAATTTGCTTTAATTCTTGACAAATTTCCTTCATTTTCTGAAAATTTCCTATAATTTTCAGGAAATTTCCTTCCTTGTTGGGAAATTGCTTATATTTTTAGGAAATGTCCTTCAATGTTCTTCAATTTTCCTTCATTTTCGTGAAATTTTAATTAATTTCTTGAAAATTTTCGTAATTTTCTTGAAAATTTCTTAATTTTTTTGCAATTTTCGGAGAATTTCTTTCCTTTTTTGAGAAATTTGCTTTCATTTTTGGCAAAGTTTCTTAATTTTCGGGAAATTTAATTCATTTTGGGAAAATTTCCTTCAATTTTACTTCATTTTTGTAAAATCTGCTCTAATTCTTTGGGAAAATTATTTCATTTTCATAAAATTTTCTTGAATTTTCGGAAAGCTTGCTTCATTTTCGTGAATTTTTTTAAAATTTCGTGAAAATTTCGTAATTTTGGGGGAAATGTCTTCATTTTTTGGGGAAAATTTCCAATAATTTTACGACCCTCACCATTTACAAATTGTCTTTTTAAATAAGAGACCTGTATATTTTCTAGGTTTGTTGAGACGAAATTTTGCCCCCTTCCCCTCCTAAATTTTGGTAAAACGAAGGAATTCCCGAAAATTATCTCTTTGGAATAACAAAAGATGTAAACAGGTGAAGGGAATCTGACTTCAAAATCAATTTGTCAGACCCGTCACTATTGGGGGTGGTACTTGACCCCCTGGTTCCTACGCCCCTGCTGAAATACCGATTCCGAGCTCGCTCCTTGCTACTTATCATTGTCACAGTATGTCATATTTATTTTATCTTTTTAATGAGTCAAATAACAACATTTGGATTCAAGCCTGCCATTAAGGTGAAAAGAATATTTTTTAATTAATTTATTTATCACTAAAATCTATTAATGTGATTTTTTTCTTTTCTTTGACCTAATTACTTACTTAAATTTTGGTCAAATTTTTGCCACTAAGTTGGTCAATATATAAAGATCCAGATTCCAAAAACTTGCCCGAGGCCCCTCGACCTGTCCTTTATTTCACCTACATACATAGTGTTTATTCAAATATAGATTAAAGTAGTACTTGAAATAGATTCATCCATGATTCCTTCCTCTTTGTTATTTTGATCATAAATCAAACCTGCAGATGAAACTAAGAAAATATTACTTTGCTTTATAAATAACTATGATATTACTTTCATTTTGCTTTGCAGTTTTTCACCGCGGATATTGGTATAAAGAAACAGAATGCAGTAAACAAGTATCACCTAGTCTTTAAGGGTAGATTGATGATATATGGGCGTGTGGAGGCGACAATTGCTAAATTGCTTTAAATCTACTAAAAACCATCATACTGTCATAGTAGCAAAATAACTCATCAAAATCGTACAAACACTCAGCATTATACCACAGTTTAAATCTCGAGCACAATTTGCATATTTTATGCAAATTTTGTGAAGCCACATTATATGGTAACTTTGGTATTTTCTGTTGTAAATCCCTTGTTTTTAATGTCTATC
The DNA here is from genome assembly GCA_020152595.1 of Chiridota heheva. Lineage (NCBI taxonomy): Eukaryota > Metazoa > Echinodermata > Holothuroidea > Apodida > Chiridotidae > Chiridota > Chiridota heheva. The sequence continues at coordinate 2,469,651 of JAIGNY010003170.1, forward strand.
ACATTTAACCTCACTGAGTGAGTTGATTGACAGCTTTTTCAATCAATCACCGCACAAATTTGCCTAGCAACGAAACCTGCGTAACCAAGTGGGCAAAAAATCCTACGCGGTACTGGTACAGTACATCTAAATAGCGGCGCGCGGTGATACCGTCAATGCAATATACTGCACACAAAAATATCTGCACATACAAACTGAGTGACGACAAGATGGTGAACAAAAATTGCACCTACGGGCCCGCTACAGGCTTTTAAAATCCGATTCACGTCACTCAGAACGGTTAACAAGCGGAATTTTGTTTATTCCTTTTACTAAAACCTCTAAAGATCAGAAGAAGTGCCATAAATTAATCAAAACTTGCGAACATCTAAATGCGGTGGTCATGCATGATTGTAGATTTAAGGTTTGTGGGCCCCACTTAGTTACTGCGTTATTAAGGTGGGCGTGGCCTATTTCCATACTTATAGAGATTAATTCTTGAATTGGTGCAGCAAATTCTGACCAAAACGTGTTGTGTCTTTGCGCCATGCTAACAATAAAGTTTTAGCAGTAAGAGACTTTCCCACCATTTTCAGTGACTAGAATTTAGGAAAGAACACTTGTCAAAATACTTGTGCTCATGCAGTGCGATCTCTCGTCCTTTCTTGTCTGGATTAGGGCAACTCCCTGCTTGGTGGCATATCACGTGAAAACCTTCAACGCTTGCAAAGACTTCAAAATCGTGTAGCGCGCATGATTTTTTGTGTTGATAGACGTTCCCCCTTCTTGTTTGTTATTCATTGGCTGCCCATTCAGCAGAGAATCAATTTCAAGATCTTACTGCATGTGTACAACTGCATTGAAAAAAAATGTTCCTTCACACCTTCAAGATTTGCTGCATATTTATGAGCCTAAGCGCATTGGTCTAAGATCCAACAAGGATGTCACTCGCCTTGTGGTGCCAAGAACTAATTGCGTCAGTTGTGACTGCGCCTTTTCTGCCCTGGGTCCACGTTTGTGAAATAATCTTCCTATGGCAACCCGCCAAGCTCCAACTGTTTATACTTTTAAGAAGGCCAGCAAGACTCATCTTTTTCATACTAAAGAAGTTTTATGCTGTGTATAACATTTATTTTCTTGTTTTATCATCTTGATTTGGGATTTTTGCCAATTTTGTTATGCTTGTATATTGTCCTGCAATTTTTATACTTTTTGATATAGTATATTAAGATTTTTTTCTATTTATTATCAATTTTATTGTAAAGCGCCTCGATCCACGGGAGAGGCGCTATATGAATAAGTGCAATAATAATAATGAAAAAGAAATTGTAAGAATTCGAGCTGTCCAACTAGTCATGCATTACAAATTTCACGTGAATTAAAAACTGATCAAAATATGATCGCCATGAATTTCTCTCAAAATTCAAAAACCGATCTGTTCAAAATAGAATAGTATTTCAACCAATTTGATATCGCTACAATAGACAACAAGATGGTAATCCACGGAGTTGCTGACCTTATCGCCTCTGCCACATATAATTTGTAAAATAATCCAATGTTTTTCCAGGAAACATTACATAATATGGATCATTTCATATCAATTACTTGACCTCTGACGTTTGACCTTTAAATGACATTATATGCGAGACACAGCACTACATCCCCTTCCACCAACCCAGCAAGTAACATTGATTTGACCTCTTTGACCTTTAGGCGACGGGTTACATCTTTCCCGAGACACAATCTTTTATCGTCCTTTATCAACCCACCAAGTAACAATCCAATTGCACTTGCGGTTATCTCAGGAACCGCAACACAAAATTCACTATTTTCAAATCAATTGATTTGACCTTTAACGTTTAAATGACCTTTCCCATTATGTGTGAGACATAATCTTGCATCACCCTCCACCAATCCACCAAGTAACCAACTGGACACTAACCCATCAAGATCAATTAAATAGCAACTACGTTTTTCCAACGAAATTCAGCACAAAGGTTACTGTTATCATTTTGACCTTTGACCTTAAAGTGACATGTCACATCGTTTCTGAAACACAGCTTTACATTTTTCTTCATCAACCTACCAAGTAACAATCCAATTGCATTTAAGTTTTTTCCATAACACGTGATCGACGAAAATGTTCCATTTTGAATTAATTATTTGACCTCTGACCTAAAATTGACATGTCTCATTTTGTACAGGATACAACCCTGCATCACCTTCCACCAACCTACCAAGTACCAACCCAGTATCGCATACGGTTATAACAGGAACCACAACCCAAAATTTACCATTTCTAATCAATTATTTGACTTCTGACCTTTGATCTGTAAGGTACATGACCTAACTTGTGCGGGACATAAGTCCACCGCACCCTACACCCTCCCACCATGTTTCAACAAGATAGCTTGTACGGTTTTCTCTGTACACGCGACACAAACCTTTGTACACTAACAGACACACACACCCACTGACCCCCACCCACACACAAAAGTGAGTACAATACCTTATCGCCATATATACTATATGTTGGGAAAAGGTAATAAATTGATAAAATGTTAAAGGACCTTCACATTCTTAGCACAACAGTCTTTGGATTTTGAAAATAGCATTTGGTCAATACGATTCATGGCTAACTAAATTTGATTTTTTTGTCATTTCTTTGCTAAACATATTTCCCAACGCGTCCATAGACCTTTCAATTATATATTTATATCATTGTGTCACTTCACGCTTGAGTTCACATTCTGAGCGTGACTGCTAGAGGATGAAGCCAAATGGAAAGAGCAGTTTATGAGTAACTCAGCGTTATTGTTATATACATATATATATATATATATATATATATATATATATATATATATATATATATATATATATATATATATATATATATATATATATATATATATATGTATATATATATATATATATATATATATATATATATATATATATATATATATATATATATATATATATATATATATATATATATATATATAAATATATATATATATATATATATATATATATATATATATATATATATATATATATATATATATATATATATATATATATATATATGTGTGTATACATATATATATATATATATATATATATATATATATATATATATATATATATATATATATATATATATATATATATATATATATATATATATATATTTATATATATATATATATATATATATATATATATATATATATATATATATATATATATATATATATATATATATATATATATATATATATATATATATACATATATATATATATATATATATATATATATATATATATATATATATATATATATATATATATATATATATATATATATATATATATATATATATATATATATTCAGTTACTGTAAATAAATAAATGTAAGCATTGAAGGTATTCCTTTGTATCTTATTATTTGAAAAAAAATGTATATAAAAGAGATATGAATATGTTTATATGAACAATGTTCTGCTAGCAGGGAGTTTATGCAGGTCCATCGACAGAATCGCACTGCGTCTGGGTCTCACCAACCCAACCAAAAAGTGTGTGTTTGTGTGTGTGTGTGTAGGGGTTCAAGTACCTTGAAAACTCTATTTTTGTAAAAAGTATGGTGAAAACACACTCATTCCCCATGGCTATACTACTGGTACCAGCAGGTGGTGTCTAGATTGTGTTTTGGCTATTTTGGGGGAGGGGATCATCCTCCTAAAAACGTACACCGAGCTTTAAAATTTCACCTACCCCCGCTCTATTTTAACCTCCAACTTGTGTCACTCTCTCTCTTATCTGAAGAATAAATAACATATAGAATAGAAAACTGATCATATGACAGATTATTGAAGATTGAAGGGATCGAACAAATTCATCTTATAAGATGGAGGGGAAAAAAACAACATGACAAAGAAGGCATCCGAAACCCTTTTCGCGTAGATAACTTTGATTTAAGTCTTTAAAATGACTGGTATAAGGTTAAAGTGCTAGAAGTGACATCACAGCCTCACACTTTTCAAAGGGATATGTGTGTTGAATTGAGTGATGTTTTGAAAGTGTGTGGCTTACGGGAAGGTACCGAAGTGATTGTTTTTTTTCTTCAAAGTTCCATCTTTCTCTGTCATCGGTCATATAAAATAAATTATATAAATTGTTTGCATTTTTTACCATCTTTTGCATTTCTAAAAAAGTAAGATAGATAAAACTAACTTATAATTACCAATTTCACAAAATATAAACATCAATATATATCAACATTCCTAAGAGTGTAACAACTAAGCCACGCCCTTAATTATATATAAAGGCTAGTCTTAGAACAATTTAATTTAAGAATTCCATTGTTTAATTCATAGTCAATATTGTGTTCGATCACGTGATTTGCGTTGAGCTAAATTTCTGTCACTAAATGTAAACAGGGTGCCATCGTATAGCAAGACGATTCTGTAACTCGACCGAATATACTAACCTACTCCCATATTGTAAATTTCACTGACTGATGTTATCTAGATTAGTCCTTCATTTCTTGGTATTTAAATTCCGATTCTGATTATGCAAATTAAAAGTATGTTTTTATAAAAAAAAAAAAAAAATTCTCTGAATTTGATTTAAAAAAAAGACAAATTGTGAGCAAGATATAAATTTGGAGTACAAAAAAAAAAAAATCAACGGTTAAACACATTCGATGTGCCCAACAGTCCGGTCCACGGTCCCAAACGGGCAAACTCCCAATCGGGAGATTTTTTGTAATTATAACCCACAATGTATTTTTCTAAATTCAAATCGCTCCAAAGAAACACACAACGGTCAAATAGGTTTAAGTCAAAGGAAGGAAAGTGCATAAGAAATATTCAACGGAACGATGAAATTATTTTCTCCATTTTCACTAGCGCAAATTTGACATTCACCAGGGAATTTTAACGTTATCTTTAAAAATTATTTTAAATATTTTTTTGAAGAGCAGATTTTAACATTTTAATCACCAGCAAAAGCTCAAATTTTACAGAAATATTAATTCCAAAAACATTTCCGAAGTATACAACTTTAGAATTACAGAAATTAACAAGCAATAATTTGTGTTATAACAGTATAAAGGAAGTTTGTTACGAATCCTAAAGTCATATATTGCAGGTAAATATTACGTAAATGTTTGGCAAGTTTGACTTGAAAAGTCAAACTTAAAGAAATTTCAAGACATGAAAACAAAAATTTCCCACACAAATTGGTAACAATTTCACAAATTGATCTGTGTGACACGAAAAAAGTGAATCTCAGAAACGACTAAAATAACAACAATTATATTTCATTTTTATATTTATATTATAATTTTGAATTTGTTTTCAAATTCCATGCAATGCAACCTTACGAACTATAAGAAACAGTATTTCAGTTTTTTCCATAATATTTCTCTTCATGGTCTTTTTTTAATGTATTACATTATGATTGGCATGCATAGCTAAACACTAAAATAACTCATCCTTTAATATTGTATTATTACTTTGTTATTTATTCTTCTTTAAGCAGGAAAAGGCAGAAAACTTGGAGAGATCTGCAGTGGACGTATGATTGTAATCTATTCTTATTCAAAACAAATCTTACTCACCGTCTCGTATCACGTAACAACCAACTTATCCAATGGTTTTTAATAACAATAAGGAAGATGGAAATCACTCATTTTTTTTATTACTCTGCAAATTACAATATTTTATCTTGAAAATTAAAAAGGCATGATGAGTGCGTTTATTGGAATGGTCTTAATTTGGAGTGGGTGGTCGACTTGGAATTGTAATTGCCACTTTGGTTATGAATAATTAAAAACAATATTTTTCATTGTTACGAAAGCTGTGGTTAAAAAACGATTCTTCGGCTTTATCTCAATCTTACATCTAATGATATTTTAAAAAGTTCATAATTATTTATTAAAATTCTTATCTTATCATTTTCATTTCAAAAGTCTAACCAATAAAACGCCTTGATGAACTTCAAGACGTCTTGATTTTATATCTGATGATTCTTTTGAAATGTTCAGAATTTTTCATTGAAATTCTTATCTCAACAATAAAACGCAGTAAAAATTAAACATCATTGTTGAAAAATAAAACGACTGTTTTTCAAGACAACCCGCAGTAAGTTACAATTAAATTGAAATTAATTAAACGTTGTTTAAGCTGATGTTGTGTACTGAATTGTAGGTTACCCGCTCCTGCTTTGAACTACATGTATTGATTATTACAGTCAGAATACATGAGCTGCATAGCAACATTAAACATACTATACCATATGGTATGATATATTGTATTGTAATCTGCAGAATAAGGTATACTGGTATACACACAAATAAACATGGTAGAAAGTATATATTAAACCACGAACCATGGTTGTATACAAAGACCAATTTTAATAATGCGTTTCTGGAGATAGCACATTAAAGAATAACGTTATGGTTTCGTATCACGTAACAACCAACTTATCCAATGGTTTTTAATAACAATAAGCGAGATGGAAATCAATAATAACATATCAACTGACTCACCGGGTGTGTCTGCTACAAGTGTGGTGAGCTAATGACGTCATCCTGTTATCATGCTGATAGAGATGTTGGTCAGCTTTTACCACCAGTAACAGATAACAGAAAGTATTCCGTGAGGTCCAATGGAGGGGTAAATGGTACCAACGTTAAAAATGGCATCGGCTTCCAGACTGGAATGTTGATAACGTGGATAATGGTATTATTATGAAGGCCTAAGGTGGGGTTGGTCGTCTCAAAGTCCAGTATCCTTGGCCACACTGCTCGTCGTTCTTACTTATCCGACTGGACACAGTATAAATATACATACAATTATTGCTTACTAGATAAACTGTAATTTCGGAATTATCAGATTATGACTGGACCGTGAAGAATGAGTCTGTAGTTTGAATGGAAGACGTCATAAAGTGCAAATGACACTATACCTGACGTGGAAATTTTAATTATGAATGCATATCCAGCTTAACGTACGTGGACCAAAACATCTGAACTCGAAAAAGATTATTAGGAATAGATAATGAAAAAAGGAGATAATGAGGAATGAAAGTCCCTATGAGTATTGTAATAAAAATAAAAATCAACAGTGATTACAAAGCAAACATTCATGTTGTCGCGTTCATTGAGGATTTATTCATGTTTTTAGTTAATTACAAAATGGTTGCTATGCATTGAAAGTATCGTAAGTGTTAATACTTCCTTCGTTATATCCTTGAATACCATTGTGAAGTTTAATTGGAATTATTATAACAAAAAAACGTTGTTAAAATGATTGCTGGTACTTTGTAATCCTAATTATCTGATTGAACACGAATGATCAAAGAAAGAATACCGTGTATGGCTGTGTTTGGTATTGACATTTTTGACAGATATTTTGGCAGCTTACAAAGTAGAAGATAGTTTAGCACACAGAATGGTGAAATCCACACAGACTCAATATGGGTAAATTATGTATGTCGAATTCTTAAGGAAAGAAAAAACTAGGCAATAGTAAGTCTAATTATTTTTAACAAAAGCAATGGGACAACAATAGAATAAATAAATGATTTTGATGATAATGACTTTTCAAGATAATAAGGATAATATATGAGGATTACTGATGATGATAAGAATAAGATATGAGGATTACTGATGATAATAAGAATACAATATAGGAATTACTGAAGACAATAGGGATAAGATATGAGCTGATGATTATAAGGATACAATTTGAGGATTACTGATGATAATAAGGATAAGATATGAGGATTACTGATGATAATAAGGATAAGATTTGAGGATCATGACAATGATTAGGATAATATGTGAGGATTACTAATGACAATGAGCATTAAGATATGAGGATTACTGATGATAATAAGGCTAAGATATGAGAATTACTGACAATAATAAGGATAATATGTGAGGATTACTGATGACAATAAGGATAAAATGTGAGGATTACTGATGATAATAAGGATTAAGATATGAGGATTACTGATGATTATAAGGATTAAGATATGAGGATTACTGATGAAAATAAGGATAAGATAAGAAGGATTACTGATGATAATAAGGATTAAGATATGAGGATTACTGATGATAATAAAATAAGATAAGAAGGATTACTGATGATAATAAGGATAAGATATGAGGATTACGCATGATAATAAGGATAAGATATGAGGATTACTGATGATAATAAGGATTAAGATATGAGGAGTACTAATGATAATAAGGATAATATTTGAGGATTACTGATGATAATAAGTTTAAGATATGAGTATTACTGATGATAATAAGGATTAAGATATGAGGATTACTGATGATAATAATTTTGATGATAATGCTCATTGTGGTGGAGAACTGATGAAATCAATGATCTCTTCCAATTAAACAGAACAATGGACACATATTTAGTGTAAACAAAAAATCTTCATATCTTCATTAAAACATTCGACATGTAATAGAAGAGAGAAGCAAGTCTCAAATCTGAGCGATGTAATGTTCATATTTCAGTGTAATATTTCCCGTTAATTTCGAGGTCTTAAGAATAAAGAGAAGAAAGAATAAATCTCAGAATTAGATTTCATGGTGTAAGGATGTAATGCCCGCCCCAGTAACACCATAGTTGGCCAACTTGGCAAAGTTCAATAAGTGGTTTAACTTTTCGGAAACTGTTCGAAAGTTGTTCAAGTAAATATTGTCGGGCATAATGTTTTATACCCTTTTTGTCAGCTTGCTTTTTATTGTGAATAAGGCATGTCCAGAGAGTTTAGAGGCATGAATATCGGGAAAGAGATATAATAGCAAAGAGTCAGTCCAGGAGAGGTCCATTTTAAGGAACCTTTGCACAGAGATTACAGAGGCAACGCAGCCGTTTTGTTCAACGTCTACGAGGAAGACCAAATACTTGACCATAATCATTGACCATAATAAATGTAAGATTATGCAAGTAAGGATAATTTCAATCTTTCAGAACTACAAAATCAACGACACAATGTTACTTTTAGAAACATTTGAATGTTTAAAATGAATGTCTCGGTACCAAAAAGATTTTTTTATAAACGGCCTTGAAATAATTTTAAAAGGGAGTCGATGATATTTAGCCCTAAGAATGTTGAGGGCATATCATTAAGTTTAAACTCACTCAAACGTATAATTTCAAATTCAAATTACATAACAATACATAAGGCTGACAATGGATCATCAATATATCGTGAAAAAAGGGTCTGCATGTAACAAAAATGTCCTACTTCAAGGAACCAATGTAGGTCTTAGACTGTTAAATAAGGCCCTTCTACCGAAGTGTTCATATACAGATGAAAGTCTTGTGACACGACCTTACGTCAAAGTTCATCTTCTTTCTAATTCTTGTATTTTCACTGATTCACCTACTGATAGGATCACATGACATGTGGTTGAAGATACGTATTAAACAAAACGATGATCAGATCATTGGACACTTAAATCAAGCACAAAAACGACCAAATAAAAAAAGTGACAATGCGTTGGCGGAGAAAACGGTCGAAGTGTGTGTCTCACGTTCTCAACAGAAAACTTGACACGCTTGAAAAAAAAAATGTTTTAAAGCTTTGAAACTTAATAATCACCTGGGCTTTCATATTAATTTAATAAATATAAAAAATGTTTGTTCAAATGATAAGAATTGTTTGTTAGCTGCCACCTTAAACAGTGATTAAATGCCATTTGTCGTGATATATTGATATGAAATATGTTTACCTACATTTTATTTCCAAATAATTCCTGATTGGCTTACCTATATATAAAAATATTGAAGCTTTGAATTTCGACCAATCGAAAGACACGAATTGAATCCTATTTATCTATACGTTAGAGGTGATAACTAAGCTAAAGGCTCAAACAAAGAAGGGCAAGATTCGCCGCCCTATAGGGGAAAGAGCTAAGCCAAGCACGCAAGCTCCGGCACCTTTGTATCATTTGTAAGGTCAAATACTTTTGGAAAGCAAAGAAGGTCGAAGGTTCAAAATGTGAAAAGTATTTTAGTGAAAAGCGTACTATCTCATTGCTTTTTTCAAAGATAAGGACATGCTTTGATTGATACAGGGGCAGTATAATGACACTTATTCGTCTGGCAGTTTCTACACTTGATTGCTCAAAACATCTTAAAAGTTATGTAATATGAAAATAATTACTTCAAACTATTGACAGTGAAAAAGAGTAAATCCTCCCATACAGAATCTTGAACCGCTCTTGCAGATAACAACCAAACATAAAACTAATAACAAAAATAATCACAATATAATATTGTTTTCAGGATCCTGAGTCCATACAGGATGTAGGATCGTCTTCAGAGTGTGACTCTCAAAGAAGCTTACACGTACTACGCAGTGTGTCAGTTCATTAAAATTGTTTCTCCTTTAAGATGCACGCAGCCACATTTCTCCTGTGATTGAAAAAACTACAACACGTTTGAACAGTTTCAATTAATAAGTAAAAATTGAAAAAAGAAGATAAACAGAATACATTCACTGCAAAATTAAATATGTGGAACTAAAGTGAAAACACAAATCGGATATATTCTAACATAGTGACCCAATGAAGACACAAATCGGATATATCCCAACATAGTGACCCAAAACAGCATCCCAAAACACCTTCTCTCAACTTTTTTGTATGCACTCATTGGACGGATTTCTAAATTTGACCAAACTGTACTTACCGGACTAAATGCACGTACGACTTTCCCTCATGCCTCTAAAACAGACAAAAAGAGCTACAAAAGTCCAACAGTTCAATACATTTTACAGATTTATTCTAAATTGCTTTAGTAGTTTAGGTCAGACGAGTAATTATTAGAAAATTTCAAATTTGAAACAGTTCCCATTTTTAAAAACAACATTTTTTATTGACAAGAGCTGCAGAAAACATTCAATCACTTATTTGTCTGTTCGTTACCACGGAACTTTTTTGACACGGGAGTTTATTTTCCGATGCACAAAATAAATAAAAGTGCCAACTTTTGTGTGAGAAAAACATTTGTTGAAAAGGTTTGAATATGTTCACGATATACATGGAACCTTTCTAACTCGTTGCGAAGACGATTACGATTCATGCTCATCCAAATGAGACGAATGTTGGGGAAAGCGATCCTAAACCATCATAACAAAAATGAATTATTTCTATAAGACGGTTGCGTATCAAGTAGAAGATTTTTATCAGGCGATTGTTTATCAGCAAGAGGATTTGCAGCAAGTGTCTATTCGTGCCAAATGGGGAAATATTGTCTGCCATTTACGTGTCAAATTGAGGATTTCTACCAGGCGTTTGTATGTCAAACAGATAATTGTTATCATGTGTTTGTAATTTAAATATATGATCTTTATCAGACATTTCGGTGTCAAATAGATTTTCTTCATCAAGCCTTTGTGTGTCAAACAAACGATTTCAATCAGGTATTTCCGTGCCAAGTAAACGAGTTCTATCAGACATTTGCGTGTCAAACATTCGATTCTACCAGGCGTTTTTGTATCAAATAGATTATCTTGATAAAGCCTTGTGTGTCAAATAGGGGATCTTTATCAGCCGTTTGCGTGGCAAATGGATGATTTTTATCTGACGATTTTTGTATCAGACAAGATGAACTTCAGCAGTCATTTGAGTGTCAAATAGATACCTCTGTCAGATGTTTCCGTACCAAATAGATATGTTTTAACATACGTTTACGTGTCAAAAAGTTTATCTTTATCAAACCTTTGTGTGCAGGTGTGCAGGTGCAGGATCTTTATCAGACGTTTGCGTGTCAACTAGATGATTTTTACCAGGCGTTTACGTGTCAACTGGATGAGTTTTATCAGGCGTTTACGTGTCAACTGGATGAGTTTTATCAGGCGTTTGCGTGTCAACTAGATGATTTTTACCAGGCGTTTGCGTGTCAAATAGATTATCTTTATCAAGAGTTTACGTATCAAAGAGATGATTTGGTCAGATGTTTCCGTGCCATATAGATGGGTTCTATCAGATGCTTCCGTGCCAAGTAGATACGTTTGCGTGTCAAACAGATTATCGTTTTCCAGCTTTTGTGTGCAGGTGTGTCAAATAGGGGATCTTTATACATTTGTATGTCAAATGCGTGATCCACCATTTTTTTTGCGCCTTTCACAACATACATTTTTACACAATGTTGTACCAATATTCCTTAATGAGTTCAATCATTGACAGCCGATTTTGCATTTTCATGTCCGACTGGGACTGTCCTTTTCCAAGGGTTTCCCTCAAGCAACTGTATAACGATGGCTACTAGAATAACAGTCAGCCTATTTATTTTCAATATTCATCCAGTATGGCATCATCCGGGTCAAGTTAGGATCTTCCCAACTGGGTATTGTATTTGGTTAAACATTGCTCACATTTCTGTCACATATATAGCTAACTTCTTTCTACTATTGTGATTCTCTTTCAGCACAAAGGTATCAACCGACGCATGAGTATCACTTATTCCGATGGTTACGAGATAATGGCTTGGACAATTATTTTTCCAGTTTTATCCAGTTTGGGATCACCTCACTCCAAGAGCTTTCACATTTTGAACCAACACCGGATAGTCTTCATAGGTTGGGAATCGCTCCTCCGGGCCATCAAACACGTCTTAGCAGTGCATGTAAGTATACCTCTAACGTCCAAGCTGCTGAAAGATCAGAAAATATTTAATGTAAAAGCCGCTGCATACAAAATTTAACAAGAAAATCGGAAAGATATATTTTGACCTTTTTGTTATCATAGATGAAACATCATCGTATGGCCTTTCAGTCTCAGATGATAAATACAAATCTAATCAAGGAGCGTTTCTTCGCCCATTGAAGAGAATTTCGCGCCGCTACAGAAAATCGCGCCCACTAAACAGCGAATATAGAAGGTTGTGAACAAAATTTTCTAGTATCACCAGAAGCCTATTTTTTTTGCCAATTTATTTGTATGAAAGCAAGAAGTTAAAGTTTTTATATTATAATAAGTATTTATTCCCTGGCTAGTTTAAAAAATCGCTCACCTTCGGTGTGCAGCGGTCTTGGGAGTGATTATTGAGTCTAAATATGAGGGCGTCAATTAAAGTGTATCCGCACATTCATTGTGTAACTATCGACTAATTAGACGTTTGAAGTTTGTACTCGTCGATGCATAGTTTATTTTAAGGGAGTTTTACCTGTGCATAGAATACGTGAATATGCATGAGGCGGAACTGGGGCCAGGAGTATCTAGTTCTTCCCACCCTGGCAATAGTTTCAAAATTATTTTGAAATGATTTTTCGAAGAGATGATTAACCTCGTGACATCATTTGTAATGCGTTCTGTCCATTGGTTTGAGACGTGGTTTGAGGCCAATATCCTCTCCAATTGGTTGAATTAGCTATATATTTAACAACTCTTTGTATATGACCATTCAGGATTCTGGATAATGATAATAAAAATCTTTCCTCTTACTTAAAAAATTCTTACCAATGAAGCAAACCTAAATTAATTGATGATATATTTTGGGTCCAATTTAGACAAATATGTCTCGAATAATCAAGACAGTCAATCATGCATGTAATTGTTTCATCAATACAGAAAAGTTTTCATATAATTTGATTTTCCCCAAGGGAGGGAATGTTAGTTATGTCCCTACAAGGACCTCACTAGTCAGCTCTGCATTGAAGCATGCAAGGATTGGTGTTCCTCACATAACCAACGTTTACCAAGGCGAGCCGCATTGTACCACTATACAACCCGCGTTTACCAAAGGAAACCACGCTGTACCATTACACCCCGCGTGTTAGTACACAACCATACACAGATTTAACGGGCCCTCCATCATATATTAAAATAAGGATGTTTATGATATATTTCGCATTGAAAAAAGTAATTTTCACCGTTGCTATTCAAAGGTTTTTCAATACTTTCAAATTAACAAAAAACGAGGTACCTATCAAGTCGTAATTTCAACCATTACCAAATCAACTCCTTTCTTATACAACCTAGTAGTAAATTCTGCATCTTATAATACAACGCAGTCACGAGTCGACTGAAATGGTTAAACACCCCTTTAACGACTGGCCTAGATAATCATCCGCTCCAATAGAACGATAGGAGGGTTTAACAATTCTATAATGTTCATTCATATTTTATGTCTGAGGCGATCTGAAACGAGGATAGATGCCTCATTAACAACCAAAGCCCAATAAAAAAGGGTTGCTAGGATAATTTCGTTTGCATGATTTATTCTCTTCCGTCTTGGCATCCTCATAGACCAATTTTTAATTAATCATTATGTTTGACACTTGGTTCTTTGTGGGGATGGTAATGAAGACTGATTAAACGTTTATGAAAACACAAGTCTAATAAATTTACACCGCAAATATTTTATGTCTACATCATGTGATGAAAATTATGTAGAAGATTAAACTGTTACCAGTGCAGTTCAGCATATCCCGTTTACACTATTACAAAAACATGAAATTACGCTCGGCGCCATCATTTTGTGTGTACTTTTATTAAGTAGATAACATCTTTCCATGTGGACATCCCGACGCTAAACATATGCATAATTTTAAGTATATTAAATTGTTTCAATTCAATAACTTTTTGACTGAGGTTCCAAGATCTAAATAGAAACCCTTTGGTGATCAGGATATTTATTTTTCTAACCCGTCTTTGTGGAATGTATTTTCACACTATCTCAATATATTCGCTCAGTATAAAATCTACACTTTATGTGAACAAGTGAATTTACGTTAAAAACTGTTTTAAATTATAAAGCTGTTTATATCAACACTAAAAAGCAACTTAATGATTAGATAGTTAGTGACACGTAATAAACCAATTATAAGAAGGATTTAATACGTAAAAAAAATAATCACATGTGCACGAAAATACTTGGTGATAGGGTAAATTCGCAAAAAATAAAACATGACATTTACTGCATTAATTGGATTACCCTTTTGCTCCTTGCTGGGCCTCACTAGTTTCCAGGGACACGATTTTCAAATCCAGGGACACTTTTTTGATCGAGGTCAGCCAAACTGATGGACAATATTCTTCACCCATCGTGGTTTAATGATGCTTCCAATCTTGCTTTCAATCCGGCGGACTCACTTGCGGCCATAATTCATCTCCATCGGAACAATAAATCTTAACAGTTCGGTGGGCGTCTCATAGAGTCAGATAAACTTTTCTGGCAATGTTGCTCAACAATCAACACCAAGGTCATTTAACATTCACTAAGTTCTATTTTTTTGTAGATTGGTAGTTAGAGAAATTTACAGGTTTTGGTATTGTAAATGATATTTTTAAGATTTGAAAATTTCCACTTCAAATAATCTCT
>JAIGNY010003170.1:2487500-2695000 GCA_020152595.1 Chiridota heheva
ATTAATAATGATAATGATAACAGTAATAATAGTATATTAATAATGATAATGATAACAGTAATAATAGTATATTAATAATGATAATGATAACAGTAATAATAGTATATTAATAATGATAATGATAACAGTAATAATAGTATATTAATAATGATAATAATAACAGTAATAATAGTATATTAATAATGATAATGATAACAGTAATAATAGTATATTAATAATGATAATGATAACAGTAATAATAGTATATTAATAATGATAATGATAACAGTAATAATAGTATATTAATAATGATAATAATAGTAATAATATATTAATAATGATAATGATAACAGTAATAATAGTATATTAATAATGATAATGATAACAGTAATAATAGTATATTAATAATAATAATAATAATAATAATAATAGTAATAATAAGATATAATTAACAATGATAATGATAACAGTAATAATAGTATATTAATAATGATAATAATAACAGTAATAATAGTATAATAATATCTGATATCCAATCAATACTCCACTATTCAACAATCTTCCATAAATATACAAATTGAGAATTCAGGTAAATTGAATGCCATTTTCTTTAGAAATATCTAATAAAAAAGTACAAAAGAGGACATTCAATTAGATAAAGAAGACAAATTGAATATCACAGTCCGTTCCATTTAGGTCGAATTTCAAGGAGAATACCACCAATTGACAACATGAAGAACATCACGAAAATTAACGTAAGCAGACTTAAAACTTAAGCTGGCTGATAAAAGAATACAAAGAAGATCAAAACGTGACTTAACTCGATTTTTGACTTCCTTCTTTTATGTTTATGTTTTTCTTTCTTTTATTATCTTAGACGCAACGAAATAACAACATAAAATATGCCACGTTATTCAGATCATTATTTTTCGATCTGTCAGAGGGTAGTAAACCACTGGATGCTCGTCGAGAGCGTGTAACTCTTCTGGACTGTTATTCACATTCACGTTGCATGCATGCAAAGTATGAATGACTATTTTATTTGTATTAACATCTATTCGAACAACACACGTAAAACTGTATTACATTTTGGACATGCAAAATGTACTGAAGGAAATTAAGTTAGTAGGAAACATTAAAAAAATATTTCTTTAAGTCAATAAGAAAATGAATTGAAATTGAATAGATGAAAAAAAGCAATCTGCAATCAAACGGACTCAAACAATCCCTTAGGTAATTAGTCAATTGAGCTACAACCATGGACGAAATTAATGTACGGGTGATTCAAATGATAATAAGAAAAAATAATAATGCAAAAATAAATGGACCAAGGACAAACTTAACCATGTAGCTGCGTGTCCATCCATAAATAATTGATTTTAAGAAGGGGATCAAAAAAGATCTTGAAGTAGTTTGGTAGGGCTTGTGATCCTCTCACTATTTTTACAAAAGCGACCTCAGATTGATGGAAAACGGACCGATATCGAAAAAATAAACCCCCAGGCTGTTTTCCCGTCATGGAAAACTGTTTCTCACCACCCTATACATCCATGCATTCGGAGCTTTACCTTCTTTACGCTAAATAAAGCAGTAACAAAATGAATTAATATGTGCGTTGCAGAACAAATGAAAAAGTGAAATCTACATCAATCAAACAAACTCGGACGATCCCTTAAGTAATCTGTCAGTTGAGCTACAACCATGAGTGAAATGATCTGGTGATGTGAATGATAATAAGACAAATAAATAATGCAAGAATAAATGGACAACGGACATAGTCATGCATCTGAGTGTCCATCAATTAATCAAAAAATTTTATCAAGGACTTTGGGTTGCTGTTGGGCCTCTTTGTTAACCAAGGGTTTACATTTCAACATAGCGATATGCTATTTGGGGGATCAATCCTCTGTTGAAAACCGCTGAATGGTAATTCATCATTGCACCAGTGGTGATAACTTCTACTCCTTTCACGCGAAACACGCGTACATATATATGGATGCTCCGCGATCTGATTTGCAGATCTGACGCCACATTTCACATTTGACCAAAATTAGTAATAACAAAAAGTCGTTATTCCTTTTCCTTCATTTTGTTTGATACTTTTTACAAAATTGTATTTTTCTCAGTCTGGATTTGTTTTGAGGGAAAGAAATCATAATTTAAAAAAAATCATTCTGTAACTTCAGAAGGGGTGCAAATATTAGGTGTGTTTGCGTTACGCCCTCCTATTTAACATAACATAATATAATATAACATAACAAGATTACGAGCTAAGAAAGGTTAGTCACCCCATAAAAAGCCTAAACTAACGCCACTACCACAACAATTTTTTTTAAATGATAATCGAAGACGCCTAGAGTTAGTAAAGAATTTATCAATGTTGATCTTGAAATTGTGAACAGAATTGGAGCTAACTTCCCACTTAGGCAAACCATTCCACTCATTAACAACTCTTTACGAAAGCTAAAACGCCGATTATCTATCCGTGAGAACTTTTTGGACAACTTCAAACTGTTACCACGTGTCACATCAGGATAAGCTGAAACATGCAAGAAATAACAAGAAGCCAAAGCATCACTATTTTATTCAACAATTGACTCCAGAATTAAGAACGACGATTTAAAATTGATGAAAAGTCTTCCCTATGCTGCTACTATAGGAAAGAAGCAAAATAACTCTTTCTCCTACAGTTGTGTTCTCAAGATGGGGACCTCTTCTGTTCACTATCCTCTGATGAAACAATACTAGGTTTTCAGACTTTATTTAAAACTTAGTAACATCATACATTCAGATTCATTTGCAAATTAACAACTTCATACATTCAGATTTGATGGTTACAGGGAGCTGCCATGCATCTAAATGGCAGCTCCCTAATGATTGTAACTTCACAGAAACAAAATTTGTGGTATTGATAATTTTCTTTATCAAGCTTTTTAGTTTAATTTTTTAACGTTAATTATTTTCATTCTGGGAAGGTTTGTTCTCTTTCACTCTATAGTTAATCCAAATATATGTTATACAGTAACCGCATAAAAACATTTGATGCGGTATAATAAAAGCCTTTATAAATGTATATTTTGAACGTCACTTACACCATGAAGAACAGACTTGAAGTATAGTTAAAACGTTCTATAAACTTTGTGTACGGCACATGAGCAGATGAGCAAAACATGTTCTTGAAAAGAGCATGTTACCCTCTATATAAATAATTAAGCAAAAATGTTTCCAATAATTTAGAAAGAGGTAATTAATTTTCAAAGAAAGTTTCAAAATCTATATTTACAATGTCATTTAGTTTCACATGAACTTTACGTACATTATTATTGTACAGTTCCCCATTAATTCTTGGCCACGAAAATGTTTATTCTACCTTAAATTGAACTTGATTTATTTGGTTCATACTGTTTTCTGCCTTGCAGATTCGTTTGTTAACTTATTAATTGCAATATATTAATGTTTTCACATTATGCTAATTGGTAATCACAGTTGGTAAATACAACACCTGATTCGAATACAATATATAAAATAAATAAAAGACAATAATAACGTGATATGAATGGTATAACTAAGACGTTTACTGCAATGTTTAATTAAACAAGTACAAAAATAGGCGTCAAACAACTTTGCCCTTAATTGAGGGTAACTATGAATAATTCCCATGGTTGTATTCAGGGGTTCGATAGAGTCTGAATCCTCCCCCTCCCTTTTCTTTCCCCTCCCTCAAAAAACAACTAAGACGTCCAGATTGTGGGACGATGACCTTTTCTTGCTTTTCAGCTGTATTTGATCCCCAACAGTCTGAGAGTATAATAGATTGGTATTTAAAAAACATTTTCAAGGGATCAACAATTTTCTCCATCGCCGTCCTACCCCCTCCCCTCATCATATGAAGCGACAAATACTTTACTTCAACAAGGTTGCTGAATGGCTTATCAGCATTAGCATAAAATTGAAATAAAAATGAAAATGCATATAAATGTATCAAGTATCAATTTTGTTTATCCGTAACCAATTGTCAAAATATCAATTTGCTAAGTTTTTTCCCGTTATAATTTTCTGTTTGGTAGCTGTGTGATTTTAAAATGGGGTGAGTCAATAACCTTGCGAAGCCGAGATAAAAAAAAATCATGAACCCATGGATGTTTTAGAGTTTGATTTTTTTTTAAAGTATCCTTTTTTTTTATATTTCTAATGCGTGTAGTATTTTCTACAACTGCTTAAAGTTCGTCTACACAGTAAACGTATATACATGATGGAACGCATGGTGCATTATGGGGTTACCGCATTAAAAACTTTCAATTTAAGGATCTGCATAATCCTTAAAATAATGGTTTTTCCTGGAATATTAAATTTTGAATGATTATTGCGGTATCTGCTCTTAAAAACCAGTTACTGAAAGCCAGTTACAGGAAAGTCTTCGTTATCTCAAACGTATCAGTGAATTAGGTTGAGATGACTATGTAAGGCAGAGGTTATTGACCTGTATTGATTGCGTGGAAGGCAAGATTTTTTGCCCCGCGGAATGCTAAATGCTTAATGACCACCGGTGACCATTTCATTCTCCAAAATTTCCTTATCTTTCCGCGTTTATACTAAATCCTGTTGAATCTGATCAGGAAAAGTATAAATAGGCTTCCATTCGAAAGCCAATATATTTCAAATTGCAAAGAGTAAGGGTTAGGCTTCTAGGGTTATAGTTAAGGGTTAAGAGATTAAGGAACTATGAGTGTTTTTCCTCTTTTTCTGGTATACTCTTAATTGTTTGCAACGAGTTCAGCACTTAAATTGTGTATAGGCCATTTTAGAACTTCTTGCTGGACTAAGAAGAAATATGTCACGGAAACTCCATAATGTCTGACATAAGGGACGTTCTTCTGCCACGTTGTTCAAATATTGGGAAGATTTGGGGAAATAGAATACTATCTTGGCTTATGTCAAATGGTATGAGATACATGGTATGATGCACAAAAGAGGAATTTGACCATTTTTATTATGAGTTTCAAAAATAATAACTTTTGTGCTACCTGCCCTAAACAGATGATCTCGCATTAAGATCGTCCGGTCTGGTCATTTTCCAAGTAGAAACAATCCTTTTTCAATAGATTGATTTGGTCTGAGCAAGGTTAAATTGTAATCATTAAAAAAGAGGTGAGCAGGTAATCCCAGATAACAAGAATAGTTGAAGATGAATAAGGGTCGGAAGGGTCATGAACGAAAGGAGAGACTTTTAACCTGTTTTTTGTAACATTGTTTCAAATTAGTGCTAGGAAATTTCTATTGCATGTTAAGAGAAAAGCTATCAGGAAAATATCAATCAATTCATATGAAGCGACTATCACATATTACTTCGGCGCCAATAATAATAATTGATTACATACTTATTCAAGGTAGCACGGTATCATAAAGACAAACCAGAAAAACAAGCAACGTAACTATACCATTAACGAAAAACAAAAAAAACAAAGCATTATTCGAATCATTTAAAATAGGATAGCAAGGTTCAACGTCCCGAAAGCATCCAGTGCTGGATATTATATCAAGACGGCCACGGTCTTTGAGACCAGTTGTGAACTCACTGGTTGCAGACCCACCAAGATTCGAATCCGGGACGTGCGGTTGAGAGGACAAAGCACTAACCACGTCACCACGGAGGTCATTTGACCAAAAGCAGTTTTGAAATACTACACCAACTGACCAACCAGGTCAAGGAGTGATTTATAATCTAAATGAATTGTATATGGGATGGATTTGAAGGATATTTGTGGGCCTTAATGTCTCAAAAACATAAATGCCATCAGTAATTATGACTGAGAGTGACCGGCTACTTTCTGGATTCACAATTAGTTTCATCGTTTTCCAACATTACCAGATAACCATGCCCCAATATCTTGAAAAATGAGGCCCTTGCCCATCCTAATTGTGCGCACAAAGACACTTTGACCCATCCAGTCCAACGTAAGCCTAAAGAGGAAGGCTCCTCTCAGTAAAATAGTGTGATGAGAACTTTTGCGTCACGTGTCATAAAGAAAAAGTAAAAGTGAAAGATTAGTAAGATGATACTATAATAGCAGTCACTAAACGAAAATTACAATGAGAGAAAAAAAGATAATCAAAAATATAAATAACTGATTGTGCTGGGGCTCATAACTGTTGGTTTGAAAAAGATCAGAAGACTATCTCCCAAACCCCTGGGCTATAACCTACGATACCAACAATGGTGATTTTATTTAATGAATATAATCGTGAAATAAGAGCCAACGAGTCGTGCAGCAATTGGTTGAAATTTCAACGAATCAAATACTATGAATCGAATTATAATTATTGTGTCCATATGACGATTTCGCCTCTTGAATGTTTTATGAATATACATTAATAGAAATAAGGAAATGCGAAAACATGAATAAAAGTATTACTTATTTCAACAACTAAATTTGTAAGTGTAACATTAATGCAAATAGATAGGATAATAAGCAGATTTTACATCAGGAAGTTACATTTAATCAAACACCATCAGTGTTAGGTGTCCTAACTGTCCAAAGAAATATTTTGTCGTCTTTATCTTAACATATCTAAATTTGCTCATTTCTTCTATAAATTGCGGCACACATATGATCCACATTTTCAACCTTTTTACGTGTAGCATGTCATGAACAAGTTGATGGGGGATGCATAGAGACTGCAGTCTTTGCAGATATCATATATATTCTCTGTGCTGCCAATAATGAACTTAATTATTAGACTGCTTCCCATAGGAGGTAGTGTATGATTGTCTACAGTCACAAATAAAAACACAAGAGAAACGTAGACACATTTGCTGTTGTTATCTGATACTAGTGGGTCATTCTTGGTGTTAGATTTAATTTCAAGAGATTTATGCCTGACGCTGTCTAGACGTGCTTTAGCTGACCAGATGGGTCACTCATTTAATTTTCATAGTTATTGGGTTTTCTGAAGAAGACATATACTCCTGGTTTTAAAGCTCTTTATTAGCCTCTGTTGAGATGTCCTACTTACTCGTTGATATAGAAGGCTTTTATTTAGGGTTGTTTAAGTCAACGTGCTAGTTCATATTTTGGCTTTTGGTTTAATATTGTAAGAGCAAAAAAAATCACAAACTATTTAGGCTATGTGTTTTATGCCCTGTTTTACTCTCGATATGTGCATTAATTCTTTTTTTTAAATGTTAGCAAGAGTAACATTTTGACTGTCAAACGTTACCAGCTTATAGTGCAGTTTCTATTATTTGTTGGTTTTAAAGAATTAGTTCAGTGGTCAAGCAAGATTATCTTATACGAATGAGGACTTTAAAGAGGGAGTCTTGTCTCAGTTTGTTGGTCTCTGTAATTTTAAGGAATGCAGAGCTTTGACGTCACTTCTGGTGCTGGAACGCACAAGATCCCTGTATGTTTGTCCATGTGCGCATACTACACAGCGTTGTGTGTGTGAAGATTCAATCGTAGTGCATAACGTTTTACATACGAGAAACTTGTTTTTTCAACGTAATTGTTTGAAAGAAAAAAGTGAAAGTGATAGATTAGTAAGATAATACTAAAATAGCAGTCACCAGACGAAAAGTACAATGAACGAAAAAAGAAAAAGCAAAATATGAGAAAAATGGTTCTGGCGTGATTTGAACCCACAAGTGTTGGTTCGAGAAAAAAAAACGAATTTCATCGTCTTAGCAAATGGGCCACATCAAGCGTTGGTCTAACTTGGGATTTTAATTAATATATAGGCCTACTGTAAAATAAGGGCCAACGAATCGTGCAGCAATAGGTTAGAATTTAAACAAATCAAACAATTTGAATTGAGTTCTAAACATTGTATCCATATGATGATATTGCCTATTCAATAAAAACAAAATGGTGAAAAAACTACTTATAATATATCTTATTCCGTTAAGGAAGAGATATTCAAATTAAAAATGCTATCTTATCTGGGTAGAATTACCTGGTGTAGTAAGTGTACTATGGAAAGTTGGAGTATTTTATGTATGTATTTTAAAGAAAATTAATCTAAATGTTTTACTAAATTTTGATTACCTTTGCTTAAACTTTCTTCAGGTGGTATAAGTTATAATTACCTTTACTAGATTCTGTTTTACCACGTTTCAGGCATATATCTAATAAATTTTCAGCCACAAAATCTCATGACAAAATATGATCGAAAACTAAGACTTTGAGGAATCTGAGGATGTGACGTCACAAGCACTCTGAATGTAGTTGTTTCTACACAACAGATACATAATCGTAATGGAATGATATATTTGAATGTTTCTGTTAAAGTCCTTTTTTATATAAGATGAACTTGCTTGACCACTGACCTAATGCAAGGTAGAACTAATAATAAGGTAGATTGAACTGATAATAATGTAGAGAGGTAAACACAAATGCATGTTATGTTTAATTAGAAGGAATATTCTACATTCCGGTTTACTGGTTGCTTGCATTGACGGTACATTAGCGACATGACGTCTGCAAACTCAGGAATTTCATATTTAAATGTTCCTTGAAATATAATCTCTCCCAGCCAATAGCTCGCTGAATAAAGTCTGTATATTGAATCTTAAGCTAAGATTTACAAGTATATAAAATCAGACTTGAGCTTTCGGGGTCAGATGTCATGGAGCGCAGTAAAATATTTGTCATGAAGAAAAACGAAATCAAAATATGTGTAATGCATATACGCGAAAACCATCAAATGTGATACGAATATAAATACGAATATATCACTTTTTAATAACGTATTAAAACAAACTACTCACAAGCAAATCTCCCCGGACTTATAGGAAAAATATCAGGAACGCTTGTTGAATACTCAATAGAGGCAATTTTTACCGGGGATTAAAAGGGAGACCTAGACAAAACTGGAAAATAGAAAGGAAAAAGTAACAATTGTGTCATTAGCATCATCTCATTATTTCATATTGTTTGTCCAGACTATCAGTACTTCTAATATGAACACGGTTGTTATTATAAGGTATTCGTACGAAGCGATACCAATAGCTAAATTGTTTTTAATTCGACCAAAAAGCTTCAGAAACGGCAAAACAAAAGAATACTTTTAAAATCGATTCATAGAAAACTATTTGCAAGTCTAACAACTCGGGAGCAACCCGATTAATGGGGTAAAAGAGGAATGGTGAATTTCAAAAAGCAAAGGTGAGAATATTTGAATATTCATATACTTCGAGTAGTCGAAACTTCAGTGGAAATTCGAATAATCCAGAACAGAAAATGTAAACATTCCATATGCTTTAGCGCATGTTCGCGCGACGTCATGTGACAATTTCCCTTATTTATGGGGTATTTTGAGTACCTTATCTATCTGTCTAATCGGCTTGCTCTATGACTGTCTAAATATGTACATTTGCATAATGCATAACTGCATAACTAAACAGACCATTCCATTGTATTATTTGATTTATTTTAGATCAACACAGTTGTTTCATAGAGAGCAACCTAATGACACCTAAAAAATCCGAAAAATCCGTTCGGTAGGGTACGAATCGTTATAATTGGGTCTTACATTTATCGAAATGTAATTGCGGGCGTAACAGCGTAAGAGTCTTTTTTTGCTCAAATTTATTACGTATTATAATAAAGTATATTATTTTATTTTTTTATGTAGGCCATGCTAGGCAGTTTTATTATGTTCTTAAGCAATGATTTGATAATAAACAACATAATGCATTGTAAGCTAAGATACCTCCGTGGTGGTGCGGTAAATGTGCGTCGTGTCTCAGTTCGGAGGTTTCGGGTCGACTTCAGTTGAATGCCGTTTCCTTTTTTTCAATCACGAGTTTGAACAATAATAATGCAAATGTAAACTTTTAAAAAATTATTTAAAATTGGGAAACAGTCGACGTTCAAATTTTATCAATGTGCTGAAGTTGACGTCGTTGTCGCATGTTGTTACTTAGAGGATTAGTTAAGTGTCAAGCAAGTTCACCTTACATGACAGAGAAAGAGAATAGTGCTTCCATGCTTTCTTAATCATTTTGTTTGCTTTCAAGTCCTTTTTCCATGAAGATGGATTTATTTGACCAAGTATTCCTATTCATCTTCAGTGACACTGATTTCTGAAATAGATTTTTTTTTAAATCAGAATCTTTAGCAGGGTTCTCTTTCCCAAAATTTGCATATATAGGCTTATAAGTTGATAGACGTATTTCTATAATTTCATAAACCAGTTTGGTTAGCAATAATTCGCAAACTAAAAGTGGTATTTATTAAAATCTAAAGATTGCTGTACTCAAATTCAAGGCTCTTTGCCAAATGAAGAATAACTGGTGTTCGTATACCTTCATTTTTTTATACAAAAATGTAATCGACTTTATTTTGCTATTTGACAAATTAATGACCACTTAGCGTTCAATATAAAGATTGTGTAAATTAATATAGTTACGTCGCAGTGATGAGTAAGCTGTGATAATAATAGTCCAACTATAATTGACACATGGACGCTATGCTTACCATACACACATAAAGTCCGACGAAAATAGATTGTATTCGGGTTCACTGAACTACTGGATTATATTGGTGTAAACTAAAATTGAATATGACACGCTCAAGAAATCAAATATTCCATGTGTCAAGAGTACGTAGTATATTGAGCAGAGACGCATGGCTACCATCCATTCATGTGGCCAATTGTTCGCCTAATCATTAATCAAATTGAAAATTAATTTCAAATGGCCAATAATCCTGTTAACGTGGAGATAAAGATATTTTAATTGAAATGTTTCGAGTGGTCAAAATACAACGGTTCAACGAATTTTTAAATCGCGTCAATAAGAGTTACACGATTTACTGGACCTTTCCATTTCAACCAATCAATACAATCTTAATTTGGCCTTGGTGACTCAAAAGAATGCTGATAGATAGGTGTCAGCTTACGACATATCATTGGAACATGTCTTCTTTTCCAACAGTTATATTTTAATATATTCAATGTTTCTTAGTCAAATGTGATGCTCATCTAAATAAGATGAGTAAGGAATATGTTATAGCTACTAACGAGGTCGATGTCCTCTGCAGCCATGCAGATGCCTTTACAAATGGCAGCGGATTATACTTGTGGGAAGTCCATGCAGGTATCTTTGTTGTTCCTCTTCCACGCATACTTTAAGGTATATGGACGTCTAGAATTAGAAAACGGTTTTGAATATAGAGGCAGAGCAGCAACTGAATTTAAAAAAAAAAAACACGTTTATTTTCAGAACTATGGCTAAGTTTGAGGATATTATAATATTTTATACTTATATGATGATTATCATTTTATGCATATTTTCAATCGTTCTTAAGCATGCCAACCGGTTCGAATGCAATCATTTTGCATCCACCTTGCCACGAGAGGGACTCGGGCCGGGCACCCAACTTTTTTCATAGATGCTAACTGCTACCCATGGTCCGTACGTTTTTTTATTCAGCGCCCTAAAATGTATTAAGAAAAATTGCGAAAAATCAATATCGTACTTATATATTTAGCAAAGTTGTCTCTTCTGTAAGTCGTCAGTCATGCATGCATTGTGTTTATAGTTTGAAACAAAGCCGTATATACACGTCTGCACTTCGAAGCTGTATCCCTCAGAGTTACCGAAGACATATCATCTTCAAGAAGCACATAGGGACACAAGAAAATAACAATTTGGCGGGATGCTCTTGCGTGTTATCCGGCCTGTGACAAACAAAGCTTGACGTTTTAGACAAATTGCTGACCAAATGGTTTCAAAGTGATGAATTACGGTGGGCTTAGTTGATTAAACCATTCATTTGCGTACTTGTGAGGTTTCAATTTCTGTATGACTATGTTAATCATTATGACATACGATATGCTAGGGCTAACTGAGATAGATCAAACAAGTAATTGATGTTGAATCTCGATTGAGTAATCCACCATCTGCTAGGGGTCGCTAACGTAAGAGAAAAGATGACTGGG
The DNA here is from genome assembly GCA_020152595.1 of Chiridota heheva. NCBI lineage: Eukaryota > Metazoa > Echinodermata > Holothuroidea > Apodida > Chiridotidae > Chiridota > Chiridota heheva. The sequence goes on from JAIGNY010003170.1 coordinate 2,499,420, forward strand.
AACAGGGGCCCATGTTAAAAATGTATGATTAGAGACCCTTAACCTTTGTTAACTACATGATGGAATATGACATGATTGACAATTGTCACAAAAATGGAGTGGACTGTACACTACGCATGCACACATGTTCGAAGCAGCCGTGAGAGACATGCAAAAACAAACGGCATAACCCTTTTTTATCATACTAACTTGGACACTTTCCTTACCATCTATTTATTTCCTCCGCACCCAACCATGTTTTTTTAGTGGCATTCGCTCGACCTCTACCAGGAAAATAAGCACATCAATTTCCCGATTTATGATATACCTTCTTCCGATATTGCATAATAATTATGTACATTATCCGATTACCGGGGTCATAGTTAAGCACAGAAGGCTCAACAAACGATTCTTAGAATAATCAGGATTTAAATAGAAACAAAATAATGAAGAAACTATTTCAATATCTTATTCCGTTAAGGAGATATATATGTATTTTCTACCCTGTTTCACTTTCGATATGTTCATCAAGTCCTTTTCTAAATGTTATGACGCTGGTAGGCAAACAATAGTCGTTTAAAAACAAAATTGACGGAAATTGTCATTGCTTTGAGTAACATTTTTACTTCCGGACCTTGCAGTGCAGTTTCCATCATTTGATAGCTGTAGGTTTTAAAGGATTAGTTCAGTGGTCAAACAATATCTTATCGAATGAGGAGTTTAATAGAAACAAAATAGTGAAAAAACTACTTCAATATCTTATTCCGTTAAGGAAGTGTTTAAGTTTAAACTTCTGTCTCATTTGTGTAGAAATAACCCGTGTAATAAGTCTACTATGGAAGGATGACACCCTAATCCTTACTTTCTTTACAATTTTGAAAGGCTTTCTAAAGAAAATTAATTCAACGTTTTTACTTTGATATTTCTTCAAACTTTCTTCAGGTGGTTAATCATAATTACCTTAATTATAATTCGTACCCCCGATCGGAAAAACATTTTTTTTCTCCCGATCGGGGATGCTCTACAGAAGTATCCCACAATGCATCTATTCAAATTCAAAGTTTGTATAGGAATAATATAAGAATCAAACACATTTTGAGCGCGGGGAACTCAACCACTGCAAAGGGGTCAAACTTTTCTTCACGATTTGAAATAATGGCACATAAATTATCTTTTCACAGTGCGCTTTTAAAATTCACCGTGCGATTTTCAAGAAATTTGAAGAAAAGTAATGAATTCCTATTATGTGTTACTGTTAGGCAGCCGCGTTTTAAAAAGGTTTTCTGAAATTAGGAGAAATCACTTGGGGATTTGTGAAAATTATTTAGCAATAATTGCGTGATAGTAACGAAGTTGTTTTGCTTTCGCGAAATTGAACATTAATAAAGCAAACTTTGTTACAAACCTTCAATGAAACGACTGATAAGCGTCTATGACTGAAACTTCACAATAAAAATGGCGGCTTACATATATCACTGTAAGCTCAGTGCGCATGCTTCAGTATCCCGATCGGGGGGCTTTTTGAGTCCCCCGATCGGCGGTACAAATCGAATTGTTTACTAGATTTTGTTTTACTCAGTACTTTCCTGACATATCCAATGGTCTATGCCACAAAATCGCAGAAAAAATGTGATAGTATATATCAATAATATGAGGAATATGACGATGTGATGTCACAAATAGTCTAATTTCAGTCGTTTTTACACAAATAATACAGAACTCTAAACCTAAACATATCCTTAACAAAATGAGATTTTTGAATGTTTTCTTAACCATTTTGTTTCTTTTGAAGTTCTCTTTTCTATGAGATGAAGTGCTTCACCACTGAACTAATCCTTTAAAGGAATATTCATGTGATCTAACATTCGCATTCTAGATACTATTAAAGAAACATTTTGTTGAGAAACTATCATGTTTTGTTTAGACTATATTGAATTTCAAAGATTCCACAAATGGATTAAAGATTGACTGGAGTCATGTACCCAGTCTGCCAGTGATAGTTTTTATTGTTTTAAATGACAATTCTTTTTTAATAGACTACACGAACACTGACTACACCTAGTCTCTTACCAGACGTTAGTGCACAATTATCTCAGAGCTTTAAACTTTAATATTTTCTTGTAGGAATACAACATCAACATATAGTTTCCGTCAATTTGTTTCTTTAATTGCCCTCTATCACATAACGCACGCGCTAAATTACGGTTATATTCCTTGGAATACCCAACGGCTATGATAGATATAATTATGAAGGTAAATATAAGTAATTTCTGGGCGGTTAAATACAGTTTTAAATCCTTGTGGATTTCGCGGTTTTGTATAAATCTGCATAGGTTGTTATGTTCCTTTCGAGATGTTGAATAAAACAACAAGTCTAGAGCTTTGGTATGTGGTTAACCTTGTGAGTTCACAAATGATGGGGACAGTGGTAAGACGGCACGTGAATACACGCGGGAAAACACTAAAAGTAGCACGCTGATTAGTTCGTCATTGCTCCCCAACGGCTCATTTAATACCAACCAAAATCGTGCAGAAGGGCGTAAATATTTGCTCACGAATGGGGGAGACGTAAAGTTTTCAGTTAATTTTTTTTAATGTTAGGCGGATGATAGCAATTGTTATAATAAAATGTTTTCCCTTTTCTCAAATACGAATTACAGTCTGGGATGTTATTGGTCACCGGGTTGGCTGGTTGGTTTACCAAGGTTTATAACATATCGATAGATCTCTATTTTAGAATATTACGTCAATACGCCCACATCCCTTTTATTGACCAGTTGTGAAGCACTGGTTGTAGACCTACTGGAGATCGATTAAGGGTGGCATAAGCATAATAACGATTCAACAGTGAAACCTGTCCCGATTCCCGAGATCAGCACTTTCTCACTAAAAAATGTTACCTCAATTTTGTTTAATTGTAGCCGATAAACATTCTAACAGATATTGAAAGAATGGTTTTTGTTTTATTTTTCTCAAATCCTTAGAATTCTTAGAATGATAACTGGCCTTTAAACTTTTATCAACCCGCTCATTCTATTTCAGTTGGATTTTTGATAGATTTTATTATCAGATTATTGTGTAACCATTAGTACTGGTGATTTCAAGGAATGACCTTTTTGGAGGACAATAAGTGGTGGCAGCTTTTCGATTTTTCTTTTCCATGGAGTTTCTCAAAGTAGGGAATACCCAGTGATAATTAAAATTACGGTTTTTCCCAGATTGATCAAATATATAGGCCTAAAGAAACTTATTTTAGCATTGACTTTGAATTAATTCCAACATTCTCTTTGAATTAATTCCCATATCAACATACATATATATATATATATATATATATATATATATATATATATATATATATATATATATATATATATATATATATATATATTTATATATATATATATATATATATATATATATATATATATATATATATATATATATATATATATATATATATATATATATATATATATATATATATATATATATATATATATATATATATTTATATATATATATATAGACATATATATATATATATATATATATATATTTATATATATATATATATATATACATATATATATATATATATATTTATATATATATTTATATATATTATATATATATATATTTATATATATATATATATATATATATATATATATATATATATATTATTATATTTTAATTTTTTTTAAAATATTTTTTCATATCATTTATATATATTTTTTCCCCGACAACACATCAATTACGTCATCACCAGATTTGAATCAATGCCAGTTTAGAAATTTCCACATTCAGATATACTGTGAGTTTGCTTATAATTAGCATCTAATTTGTAAAGTTAGCCTTTAAATGGGTTCAAATGTGTGTTTGTACGCAAAGCATTTCCGTCATTATCTATGTTTAGGTGTTTACAATGACAAAATTATGGAAAATAACTTAAGAGTGGGTCACGTGGAGTACGAAGTGGCTACAAGTAACTACCTTCAACCCTACCAATATGATTTCAAATGTAAAAGGAAATATCATTTGAATACATGTAAACCTCTTATCGGCATATTTTGATAAAGACACGAAACAGCCTTTCGCGGAAGCGTATTTCCAAAAAGATATAAAGATTAATCAGAAATAAGTATGAATGTGAGGTATCAAAGACAAGTATTATACAGTACGTATTATAATTATTGTACTGTATGTATTATAAAGAGGAGGGCTTTTTGGAGTATTTGGGGAAAATTTGATCAGCGCAGGAAAATAATATGAACGGTCTGTGACTGAGTAATATCAATGGCAGAGAGTATTTCCTATACTCTTCTCTACCGGGCAGCCTAGTTTAAAGGTTAATTTCTAAGGCAATTCCTAACGCCATCATCCCCGTTTGACGTGGAAATTAATAACAATAAAATCCAGTTCAATGTATTCCGATGATTAAATTAAGAAATAAGAAAAAGAAAATAGTTCAATAAATTGATTCTAACTGAATGCAAACATGGTTTTGTCACATTTAAACTTTTTGAAAATTGTAATCGCTCTTTTAAACTTACCTAGCAGAATTGGAATAAAAATGTTCTTTAATTGGTGGGACGGTAAATTCCGCAAACTTTTAAAACATACGTCTTTGGCTGTTCAGGTCATACCATGATGCAAACAAATATGTTTTTCGTAATGCAGTCAGAGCCCCTCTTGCTATTGTTTATTTCTAAAGCTTACACGAATCAGCTAATTAATCGTTTTTAAGTCGAGCATTTAGAAAATACTTTCTAACATCATATCCGGTCACGCATTAGACTGTAAGAACAAAAATAACCTTTTGATTCTTGCCTTTGGAAACCTTATCTTATAAAATGATATTAAGAAAATTGTGTGCGTATCTGTTTATATTTTGAAATCTAGGGGGAAAATAACTTTCGATTCCGTAAAGTCTCGTATTGGTGAAAGCACATAACAAGTAACCAATGACAAATTTTCCCAAAATTGCTGATTTTTTCTAAATTATGTGGAAACAACTAGAAATTTCCCGAATGACGAACATATTAACCACTAATTTCAATTTTACAGGGTCCATGCCCTGTCCGCAGAGGGGCCGTTCTGGGCTTTCGATCGCGATGGATTCACCATGAGCGTGTAATCTGTAATCATAAAAGTAAGCATTGCTGGTTGCCATATGTACCTCCTTGGACTATGTCTTTACCTCCTACATGCATGCGACACCACTAAAATATAAGGATTCTATTCTAGTTTTTAAAGCTCTTTGGGTCAATGAACGGCAGGGCTTGGTATCACCACCATAAACATTCGCACTACTTTAATTTTGCAAAAGATGTTTTTCTGGCTAAAGTTACCTTAAGGTGACTGACTATATACGATGTGTAATGATGAGAAAATTTGGCAATGATTCACATTAATGTAAACAAAATTCTAATACTTACGAAAACCTTGGCTAGAATTCAACTTTTTGATATTTTAATGGCACGTTCCTCTAATATAAAGCTACTCCTTTGAATAATAATTTGCATATGTAGTTTCTTTTATTTCCTTTTCCATGTATTTTATTTATTAACTTTTGTATGGATTATAATAAACAATGTATTACAGGATAAGGTTAATTTAATTCAAAGCTTATTACTGATGACACATTCTAACAAATTGCTATTTTGTGGGGTCGCACAAAGTTTTCTCTAATTAGAAAAGCTTGCAATAATGTGTTTTGAGAATACAAGGGATTCTAAGAAACTACATCCCTACTAAATTTCAATGTATAGTAGCAACCTTTACATCATATGCTGCCTTATGTGATTTTCATTTGCGCTGTTAAAATTTACTTCTCTTCAATTCTGGCAGGTGGGATTTTTTATGGCATTGTAAGCAGGTAAAATTTAATATTTGCCAATGCTCTCAAAGTGGAATTGAACTTGAAATTCAAAATAAGAAAAGTAATTGGACAGAACCCATTTAATAGATGTCCTCAAATAAACTTTGAAGATGACACCTGTACACGATAGTGCACAGTTGTTAGTCATGGTGGTTTGTCATTATTTTTACATTGTATATTTGTGGATCTAAAATATATTAGAAATCATTTCCATGTATACGGTCAAACGGTGTAATGAACATATTCGGGGTATAAGTGTAGGCTTCCGGCTTGCGCGTAATTGCGGTTGTGTGTTAGACCAATAGAAAAACGGCGTGCATGACTGCATGGAACATGTATCAATCTTGGTTTTTCCGCGAAAACGATCCAAAGTGGATGACTTCAATCAATAAATACTCAAAGGGATTAACGTCTTTTAATCAACTTGGAATTCTTGAGTGTTTGATGTATATTAACATCGTTTCTCTTCAATTATTGTGATTTATATTCGATGAATGTGCAAGTACGGTAATGATGTACAGTAATGATCATCATTATATGAAATATTGTCATTAATGACATCGCGATAAAAAAAATAAAAAACAAAAACAATCCCATGTAGGGCTAGCGATCCTTACAAGCACTGTCAGCTAGATTATTAAAAAGTCTTTTAAAAACCATGAAATGAATTGAAATCATCATTTTTTTAAATATACCATTTCACAAGTTTTTGCTATGCCCGAGCCTATAGTCCATAGTCATGTACGTATGAATGTAAACAAAATATCAGAAATACTTTCCAAGCATATATTGTGATTAAACATATTCGGATAAATGTAGGCTTCAGCGTTGCGCGTGATTGCGGTTTTGTGCAACCAATAGATAACGGTGTGCTTGACTGCATATACCATATATCAATCTTGCTTTTTCCACGAAAACAATCCAAAGTGGATGACATCACTCAATAAATATTAGAAGTAATGAACGTCTTTGAATCCTTGATGTGTTTTACGTACGTTTCTCCTTTAATTAGTGTGATTTACATTGAGGAACGTGCAAGTTCGGTAATGGCGGCCTACAGTAATATTATCATCGTATGAAGCAATGCCATTATGTCATCACTATAAAACAAAATCTTAAAAACAATCCCATAAAGGGCTAGCGACCCTTAGAAGCATGATTGTTAGCTACGTTAATATAAGTCTTTTAAAAACCATGAAAATAATAAAAATGAACATTTACATTGTGTTAGCATTTTGCAGGTTTTCTATATACAAGCTGTGCATGTATAAATCTCAAAAGTTTAATAGGATTTTTTTTCAAGCATGTGGTGTGATATACATGCTCGGATAAGTGTAGGCTTCAGCCTTGTACGTAGAAGCGGTTTTGTGTAACCAGTAAATGACAGCGGTGTGCATAACTGCACGGAACACGTATCAATCTTTGTTTTTCCGCGAAAATGATCCAAATACATTTTATATAATTGTTGAAGTGTTTACAAACGTTTCTCTTTTATTAGTGTGATTTACATAAAAGAATGTGCAAGTACGAGTAATGACAGTGATAATCATCATCATATAAATATAGTTATGATATCATCGTAAAACAAACCCAACACGACATATATAAGCAGTGTAAGCTAGATTATTTAAAAGTCTTTCAAAAAGCATGAAAATAGCAAAATTAACATCAACATTGTTCTAGAATACTATGATTTTACAACTTTTGAACTTTATCATTGTGAAATAATCAGGTTAATAAATCTCTATTTTGTTTCAAATTAATCCATCGAACGTTGCATAGCCGTAACTTGAAAACCAAATAAATGAAAATGTTGGATTGGAGCTTAATATTTATATCGCATGCGAAATGTGCTGAAATATTTATAATTCGATTGGCCGTTGAGGCACAATTCTTATTAACGGTTTCATCGTACTTAGATTTTCACTATTATGTCATATAGTGATATGGTAGATAGTTTAGCGCTTTCATTTAACCAATTTTACCGAGGTAAGAATGTTTTAAAACTCGAGATATTCTGTTACAGTAACAATACTTTTTTTTTGTGCCATATTTATTTATAAGTTCCTTATCATACTGTAATTTACTAAGACAAAAGAACTGTTTATCATCTATTGTCTTCAGTGTAGGTTTGATAATGTTTTGCGCTTGAAACGATACTAAAGGTGAAAAGGAATAGTACCTATCTATTGTTTAAAATAACCTTCGTATATTTCAGCTGAAATTCATCGGCTGATCTCAAGTTACATAAACATAACATGCACTTGCAATTAAGAAACAGTTCTTTTTACGAGTTAAGTGTGGACAACAAGCTAAGGTAAAAAGAGGGAAAACTTTGTTTTTATTCGGCCTCAAAAACACATTTCCCTCCCAGCATTGCAGGAGGTCTTCAAGGCAAGGTCAACAGCTTTATCTCAATATATCAGGAAACGAAAAACATTCAATAAGGGCAGCTCTGCATAATCATATTTAAAATTTATTGAGTTAATTGCAAATAAGTATATGGCCTTGGCAAACAAATTAGTCGCGCAAAGCGCAATCTTAAACGTTGGATACATACTAATGAATAGCTGATCTACTTTCTTAAGAATGGACTCACAAAATATTGTAATACACTATTTGGAACTAATGTGGTATATGCTTCTCGGCATGTGACTAAAACTTAGAAATAGATGTAGGAAAAAATATATTGACTGCATGCTTCTGAAATTTACTCGGCAATTTCCAGATGACTCCCTGTTACTCGGCAATGTGGGGATGATCCATTAGGTCGATATAACCTGCCTCTTGCTTAGGCCATCTAAGATTCTAGGATTGAGTTTATTATGTGCAAAGGAACACACGATCCATGCAATTTCGGACATGCTTTAAATATGATTGAATGCTTAAAAATCACATTTCATTTTGTTTTGGAAAAATACGAAACTGGAAACAAAAGTATTTTCCATTTTGACCTTCTCACCTACAACAAATCATCAGATATATTACCTATACATTTTCATCATATAAACTACACTACTTGTCAGAACAAGTTTCCACATTAATTATTTTTTTAAGCACCCTGCGCTAATTTTTGGTTTATTTCTCTCCTTATTTTGCGAACAACAACTTTTATCGCTGCGTATCAACCACTTTGAAGGGGCGGGAAAATTATTCCGTTATCGTCTTTTCCCATCTGTTAATTGCCATATTTCCTCTTCGTTAGCAAAGATAATGAATGGGAACATTGTCTTACAAAGCTAAAGATTTAATTTATCTTATCATGAAAATATTTCCTGAAGCTTTAAAAAGGGTATGGTCTGAGGGCTGCCAACAAAATATATTTGTGTTAATCACCAATAAGGACTGAACCGAAGAAAAGGTATTATATTTTCAGTAAACTAGTAAAACAGATTTGACTGTTTTTGACAACTACATTCTTAGTCTTTGTGCTAAAGATTCACAAAGTTTCAGGATTTAATTGTTAGATGCGAAACGTTTATGATTTTCTTTAAGTTACCTAAATAAAACGTTAATTTGGGTAAATTCCTAATATTGAAAACCATACGTTTGAAAGACTTGGGGCACATGATTAAAAGTCACTAAATATTTATAGGAAAATTGACTGATTGATTGGTCTACGAATTCATAAATCACAATTTCGTCTAAGGCTTCATATATCAAATCCTTCTCAAAATGATGTATAAAATCGACAGATTCTATTTATTAAATCTGACCGGTTACAGTGGATGTTTTTGTTAATATTTGTTGTGGTTTTCAATAGATCTTAAAACAATTTTACCTAAACACTTACAAGAAGATATGCTTCTTTTTCAACTATAGTGCATCTACTTTACTACACTTATTGAATGTAAAAAATGGTACGTAAGATATTGTTTTTCTCTCTAATATACATGTTTTGAACGGACGATATCTTTCGGCAAGTCGTTGGTAAACCTGTAAACGTAAACTTATATCAACTTTATGATGTAGATTTGTTGAATATTCTTTCTGAAAAGGAACAATTTATTATTTTTTCCTATTTCATGGTGTACATCACAGCAGCAGATAAATAATTTATTGGCTAATTTAAGAGAAATTTAGAATAATTTGCTGTTGACTGTTAAGCGGGCGATTAAGTGAAATTATGCAAACTCAACTATGCCGAAAACTAATTTTTATTTGCCGATTTGTTGGATACACTGTTGGAATAAAGCTAAGGTTATGCATAATAATTATTTTAGGTTGAAACTAGATTATAGTTTAGTTCAATCATATTTAAAATGCATGCACGGTGTTGTGGTACACAGGCGAAGGTAAATTCTCGTAGGAGACCACGTGGTTGTAGCACTCAGGGGAAGGTAAATTCTCTGAGGAGACCACGTGGTTGTGGTACACAGGGGAAGGTAAATTCTCGTAGGAGACCACGTGGTTGTTGTACACAGGGGAAGGTAAATTCTCCAATGAGACCACAATGCAAATATTAAACTAATGGCTTGTTTCTCTTCGTTTTTCGTTCGATAGAGGAAAATTTAACTTTTACGAATGCACCTACTGCTAAATGCTTGTCTGGTTTCAGAACAACAAACGAATTTGTGAACAATTATTGAATATGTAATTATTGTCGTATCTCGTTGGGAATTAAAATGATACAGTGTTTCAAGAAACGATATTTGAAATTCATTCCTGTAATAATAATGGTTTTATGTTTTTTTAGGTTAGATATTATTGTTTTGTTACCATAATTGTGAAGTATAATTTTTTAAACGAATAGAAAACGCACCATACCACATTTTGTTAAGTAGATCTAAGGCATTTTGAGACAAAGCTATTGAAGATTTAGACCTGATAATCTTAAAGATGAAATCCGATCTTGATTTTTGACCGTTCAATGTTTTACAATAATCAGCATTTCCCATACAATGAATATGATCTTTTCCTGATCTCAATGTAAGATGGTATTGGTTTCAACCAGAGAGTTGTCATTAGAAACTCCCTGTTTCAACGCACTGAATATTAGGATGCACTGGCTTAGTAATGTAACTGACCTGAAACTACATGTTTGTTTACATTTCTTGAAAGCAATTTGGAAATAAATCACCTAAAATGCTATCAAGCTATCAGAAGGGTTTAGTTCATTTTGATGAAACCTGGTAACTGTAGGCCAGGTTTCTTCTAATGAACAGACACCATCTTAACTTCGTAACTGAAAACACCCCTGTTTACCTCACATACATTAAGAGAAACACACAAAAAACGGAAAATTATACCATTTGTTGTACTAAAGTGCATCCGTTTGGAAATCTTAATAATTGAATGGGTCTATTAATTTTTATCTCATCACCTACATATACTATACATATATGTGGGGATGAAATATTGTGGTCACTTTGCTGTATAGGAAAATAACTGACTATACCTCCTACACTACATGGCCACCCCTTGATATTAGGAAGGCTGATAGGGCCCACCAGGGGTCTCATATGATGACCTCATATGAGGGGTTAAGGGTTATAAGTTTTGGAACGGGACAAAATTTGGTGATTTTTGCGTCTGTCCGTGTGTTTGTGTGTGTATGTGCGTTTGCTTTGATATTCATTTAAGGACCTTGATCTAAGTAAACACCAATCGTTTAGGGACCCAGGTCACGTTTGAGGACCTGAACAAAAGTCCTTAAAGCGTTTTTGAAATACACAAGAAAATCTTTCATTTAAGATGGCGCTTGAGAAGTTTTACAGATGTCCTTAATGAACCGGTTGAATCTGACATCTAATTTCACACCATCTTCAGAGTGCTAAAAATTCCACACTGATTTATTTTAATGGATTGCGCCACAAATTCTTAACAGAGTTACCTGCTGATTCGCCGCGAGTCCTTAGTTGTTTAGTCAAACTGAAAAATTTGTAACACATACACAGAAGTCCTTTGATGAATAGATGTATCAGATTTTGTCCAGGGTCCTTAAGTGCTTAGCAAAATTTAAACTTTTTTTTATGTCCTTAACTAGATAACCTAAATCAGGACTGTAATTGTGTTTACTTTTTAAGTCCCCTTACCTACAACGTCAATTGTTTCAGCTCCACTACTCCATTATTGGTCTGTATCATTGAGTCCTCAAATGGATAGTTTGATGCCAAGGTCCTCGATTAGTATATGAAGCACGTATGTGTGTGTGTGTGTGTATGCGTGCGTGTGCAAGAATGAATTTGATGTCGCTTGTAACTCAAAACTATAATACACATATGAACCAAAATTCGTGGACGGGTTACCCCTGTCCCGGATCTTTTGGTAAGTGTGCCGTGAGCATGAATGGTGTTATACAGTAGGTACGATAAATGTTAAAAATTTAGATTATTTCAGTGATTAAGGTCATAGGTTAAAGATCAGGGGAAAATGGTTTTGATGATGGTTTATCTTTTAAAGGAATTACTTGATATCTTTGCAAATTGCATAGGTGGATAGGGTTTAACATTCTAACAAAACTTTAAAATAATTGGATATCAAAGGTCAAATAAATGCTTTTTATGCAAAATTTTGGGGATTCTTCAACTCAAAAGTATAAGACCTATACCAACCCTGGTTGTACCATGACACCTTGGTACATGAATTTGTGTCCCGTATAGACTCTGGGGTCAAAGGGTCAAAGAGCTATTGATCTTTTTCGCCATTCCCCTCTATTTATAGTACGTGATACGTAAGCATGAATGGTGTCATACAAAGGTGAAAGATTTCAGAAGTTATTTCAGTGATTAGGGTCAAGGGTCAGAGGTAAAATATGTGATTTTAGGGGTAATTATGTACTAATTTGTATATTTTTGCAGCATTTTAAACTCAAAAAGTACAAGAACCTATACCAACCCTATGTTGTAACACTTGGTACATGAATTTGTGTCTCGTATATTCTAAGGTCAAAAGGTAAAAGGTCAAATGTCACAGAGCTATTGACTTTTTTCACCATTTCCCATATAGTTGTGGAATGGTAAGAGTGACGTGAGCATGAATGGTGTCATACAATAGGGTGTGATAAATGTAAAAAAAATTCAGAAGTTATTTGAGTAATCATGGTCAAGGGTCAGAGGTCAGAGGTCAAAAGTGTGATTTTAGGGGGTAATTTTGTACTAATTTGTTTTATTTTTCGGAATTTTAAACTCAAAAAGTACAAGACCTATACCAACCCTATGTTGTACCATGATACCTTGGTACATGAATTTGTGCATTGTATACTCTGGGGTCAAAAGGTCGAAGGTATGTGTGTACTCGCATGGGCAGTACAATCCATCAACATGCCTAAAGAAAGATAGCCAAGCTTGTCTCAACATCTGCTTGTACTCGAGCTCGCATGGGCAGTGCAATCCATCAAAAGTCACAGAGCTATAGTGGCCCTGACAGCCATTTCTCCCACTGTGCTGTGTGCTTAAGGTGATAAGATCAGCAACTCCGTGGATTACTTTCTTGTTGAATTTGCAAGGTCTTCGAGTGTCAAGCCCCATTTTGATGATGAAAATGACTGACCATAACAAGCTCCCTTTTTTAATCCAGTTGATCATGTTTATGTTTCCCTCACATCTGTTTTTCTTAGTAGCTGATTTCCCAAAGGATGCCGACTTATAAAAAATGACCATTACGAACTTCACGGAAAGGGGCCTATTTCGGAATTACATCCAGGGGTCATTGACATTTGAGGCTAGTGGTCAGTTTAATTGAAGTAGATAAGAGTCTTCATGGCGTCATAAGGCAGATGGCCATGTCTATGATTCATGCTATTTGATAGGTCATGTACAGGGGGACACAAAGGCTTGACCACCGGAAGGTTGTGACAGATATTTGTATCAGCTATAATGAATTTATTCCCTTGAATCTATTTGTGGTTCATCTTGTGTAGGTATTACATATGAACAATCTGGGAGAAACCTTCATTTTAGGCATCACTAGGTATTCCGTACTTTAGAAGATTCTAGAATCTAGGATTTTCTTATAGCTTACATCACTTTTTGTTCTTAAATAGAGAACCATTATTGTCGACCAACAATTCTAACTTTAAGAGTAATTACAGAGTATAACATCTGTATAACTTGATTTGAGTAATTGGATTTATGCAAGTTTAACTGTAGTAGTCTTTAAACCAAAACAGAGAAATCGAATCTAACCATCTAATCCTATTTTCGCGAAATCGAGATGGATCACTTTCTTTAAACCCATGGCTTTTTGTAGATTTTGGTTTCATATTTACATATGTAAAGGTGAAGGAAGTCAGTAATTATGAAGCAAATTAATCATTAAAGTATGGCTCATACATAATTTTAGAAAACATATTAATTATATATATGTATTTTAAATTAAGCTATATTTTGATGTATTTTAAGCTTCTTTTGTCACAAATCGCTCGTTTATGAACAAACAGGCAGCCAAACGCTAATCTGCTGGCCAAAATTAAAGTGAATTGCGACCTTGTTAATTTAATCTGCATTTAGGATGTAAAGCCATTTAATCTTTCTAATTACTAATTTTTATAGTTATACAGCTGCAGGTATGAAGTATATTATCAATAAATAGACTATTTCCATAAAAGATAAAAAGTGAATTACACAATAAAAGGATTCGGTTCTATAATTTTGTTACCTCGTAAATAAGGAGTAACCTTAAACTAAGCAGCCATTTTGTTTCAAGATAATTCTTTGATTACATCATACACACGCATGACTTACAACTGAATATGGTTTCCTTTATTTCAAAAGAACTATAGATTTACATAATGCACCAATAATTGTTATGAATAAAATCATATGACAAACCGTTTTTGCACAATACATAAGCAAGCAGTATATCGGCTATATCTATAGATACATAATATAATAGTGGGAATGCATGTCATGTAGTTGTAATAATTTAATATCGTGTAATGTCAGACTGGAAATTCTATTTGAAGAACTTACAACACTGGGATTTAAAAACAAAACGAACTTATCTAGGTACACGTTTTCGGTTTTTAGTATTTTTAAAGTTTTGTTTCTTTTAAAGTTCAAAAGTTTAATTTAATGTTTACAATGAGGAGGAAAGATTTTAGTGTATTACACAACTAATCTATATTTGCAATGGGAGGTCCAGTGTATACCAGCTCCCTGAGCTGAATGCATCATATGACTTTACTAAACTTCATATCTTAATGCCTTAGAACATCACTTTATTGCAATACCGGAATCCGGAAATTATATGTAAAGTGTTTACATTTGTGATATAGATTGGTCATCCTTTTTAAATATAAAGGTTAAGTAAATAAAGAAAGGTTGAACTAAAAAATGAGACGTGTTTCCTCTATTACACGTGACTTTAAGATATTCTCCAAAAACATTTAGAGAGAAAAAAGGCAACGTTTGTCAATCGATGACTCATCAATTTGGATACGCACTACTACTGTGCATCAAGAAGCATTTGGCTTTTGAAGTTGTTAAAAGAAAATTTTGGGATGGATATTGCGGTTAAGTCTTTACCTGCTGATTCTAACAAATTGATCGTCATAATGGCAAATAATCTCTCTTCATCCCGTAGTGTTTATTTGGAATCCTTGACAGTCCTTGACTGTCTCTAAACGTCCAATAAAGGAGGATGGCTCAACCTCCTTTCAAAGAACAAGTAGGATTTAGTTATATTATGAGCTTAGGCTTGTTAAAAAAATTCCGAACATCGGGAACACATTTTTTTTTTCCGGATGGTGGACTGCGAAATTGTCAATGATCTAATCCAATGTGTTCTTTGCAATGCATAGTATTGCGACCTATTAAACAAGACTTCGTATCGCCGTCGCATTGGCCGACATGTCAGGTAGATGGTTCTTGTTAGTGAAAATTCACTTAATTTTGTATCCCTAATATCAAGAAGGAAACTGTCTTGAAAATTAAAATAGGACAAAAAACAGAAGTAAACATACATATGTTTTTCTTAAATAAATCAAACGATGATTTTATTTTGTTTCTTTGATCAACTTTCACCTTTTCAATTCAATTTATTCATTTAATTATAAATATGAGTAAAATCTACATTGCAATCAAACTAAAAAAAACCATTACGCATATGTGGAATATATGACCAGACAATGTAAAAACTATCGAAAAATTAATTTAACCAACTGGAATTTCTGAGGGGAGAAAAAAATTGACAAAAGGATGATAAATCAGACAAGAAAGTAACTTTTCATGCACCCTTCACACATCCATCAAATGCCACGCCTCCATGGTTGGAACCATTTATAAGAGAACTGATAAGTTAACAAGTATAATCATGCGGAATCAGCCGTTTATACTGAGGTCTTTCGCGCATTTTTACATGCGTCATGCAAATGTGTTGCCATTCTAGTCAGTGAGTCAACGGCTCTGTTTTATATCGTCTTTAGCATCGCTAAAGATAATACGCTGGCTATCTAAGTACAAGAAAAGAAAAATAATAATTTCATTTGTGGTATTGCCAATGATACCAAAACTCATAAAATGATTGATTCTTTTTACATGTTTATATAAGGAAGGCTCTTTTTCGAAATGAAATCCTTACTGCAGGCCCCTTTGTTCACATGAACGTATACTGCAAGAAAGAGAAAAAATGATTAATGCATCCAGAGAGACCCTGTCTTATATTCGAAAATAATAATAACAGATGATTATCATGGTTTGCTATTTGTCTTAAGTAAGCATTGACCATCCGTTAAGTCATAACCACCTTACTTGGCATACTTCGCATAGTCTTCAGTGCGCATGCGCTGTATCATAAATACCGTCATAAAAATAATTGGCATTAGATAATATATATTTAAAATATTCTATCCTTTGCATGATCATAAAAACCGCACTCAGAATGTGAAAATCTTGCTTCTAAAAAGTCCAGATGTCATATGTTTTCATTTTGTACGAAACGGGACAATGGGAAAGTGACGATTGAAAATTGACGATGTAGAAACATTTTCCCTGCATTTTTTAATTCGAGTTGTAGCTTTTCATCAGTTTCATTTCCAAGTTTTTTTTAAGTGGGTTGACACGATTTCACCAATTTGCTTCACTCTGTTTCATTCTTTTAGAAAATTTCTTGGTCTAATATTTGTGAGTATTAATCTATAACCACATTTCAGTCAAAATGCCTGTATACGCTTTTTTAATGAGTTTAAATCAGGTACATTTCACATGGAGAGATTTGAAGTGACGTAACTAGATATTAAAGGTGTGTATATGTGTGGGGGGAGGGGAAGGATGGGGGAACCCATAATTATACCTTGATGTGGCTCTCACGTATAGCAAAGGAGAAGCTAATTTTGTTGTATATCAGGATCAACTAATATACTTCATTAATAACCAACGAAGGCAGCAGACGTTCCTTTGATGATTTGAAGCTAGGCAATACATATACATAATAATGTAATTGGGTCATGCAATTGGATAATGTGATTTCCTATCAAAATTAAGAGACAAATATTTACATAACTGATTTAAAATGTTATAAGGTTTTTCGTTTGTATTTATTTCAGTACCACGATTACGTAAACGACAGCGTGTAGAAGAAGCCGAAGCTGCGACTCCACTTGCAATTGGCTATTGGGGTAAACCTCAGTCTTTAGATGGCGCTAAGTATGATTTCCTTTGTATCAGAGCAACCTTGAAGTCTTCGAAGCAAGGGGGTCTAGAATTTACAGAAGGTAAAGTGTCCTTATTTCATAACATTAATTCCTATACTCATTCATCTTTGCTTCTGGTGGAGCATATGTTACCAACAAAAAGTCTTCCATGCAGACTGGACCTGGTCAAGTGTCCTTTATTAAATTTAAAGTGTTAATTTGTTTCACATTATTACCAATTATTATCGGTGGGTTTCTTTTTTATCATAAGCACATGTCTTGGGTCCAGCGTTTAAAAATAATGGACATCAAGTCTTTAGCTATTGCACTTGCATTGTTTATTCGCAGCCAGAATCGAACACCTTTGCAGTAGATAAATATGTGCCCTTAGTTCGTCACAGTGTATCAGGTGCTTTTTGACAATATCTAAAGTCCACTGGCTTGTCGAAATTCAAATAAAATATGATGTCCAATTTATTACAAAACGATCACCCATTCACTTATCAGTATTAAGTGCAAATTGAATTATTGTATTTCTACCAATTATAGCGCTAATTGAAACCTGCTCATCTCCACGTTAGAGACGACAGCAGTTGTCTTACTAGTGAGTTTCTAAGCATTTTCCGTAATACAGGAAACTCGATTTCATTGTTTTAGTTCTGACATCAACTCAACTAATGTTTTAACACTTGACTTTTTATTCAAATGGTAGATACTGTTATTTAGTTTTCTTTAAATGATTAATTGCAGAATTCATGGTCGATTCAGGAAGTGACGTAGTCACAGCACGGCAGGAACTTCTGGACCAGCTCGATCTAGAGCTCATCGGAACCATTCAGAGTAGGGGCGTTCACACAACAGTGGAGAAGCAGTTATACAAAGCAGTGTTAACAATAGGATCTGAAGAAGTAGAAATCGAGGTAGGTATCAAAGTATATGACTTTTTATAATCGTATCAGAATGGAAGAGACGGGAATGGGGAATTAGCTTCCATTTTTTAATATAATGAGACAAATGAAATAATAATGAATATTGCTTTGGACAATTTTTGTACTTACAAAATACTCCAAATATCAGAGCTTCGCTCTTGTCTCCTGCAAGCGCTCGTGATGGCGCATTCAGAATAATATCTTCCTAAATTCTCATCAACATGTTCAGCCCTCTCTTTCAAAATGTTTCACCTTCACTGATTACCACCGACAAGGGAAGATTCAAGGTGAAAGCGATTTTCCCCACTCTCTCGCAATGTTACTTTCATTTTTAAAAGTTTAAGTAGCTTTTGTGATCCAAATACATTTCAACAATTTAAAGTGGACGTGAAGTGAAACAGTAAGTCATCAAGTGATAAGTATCAATCCGGCCAAAGTTAAGTAATAAGTATCAAATTGGATGAATTTCCCATCCGACTATAGTTGTCCAGACACGCAGAAGTGCTAAATGTTGTCCTCATTCTGGATCTGTCCTTGTTGAACCTGGTAAGGCTGGATGGGAGGATGCTGATGGGGATGAAGAAAGTGGGTGTCCTTACTCGTGGCATGGAGGTAGAAAAACTAATTTGTAATCACCCTTATCTGATTGAGATAATGTTTTTTTCTCTCGAATTATATGTCTTTTTAATCTATACAGTAAATAATTTAGTGGTCACGCATGCCCATTGCATATGACAGAAGGGCAATAATAGGGACAAATTGGCGCCCGATAATCGTGTTCTGTTGACAGCTTAAGGAAATATTCAAGTTTAACATTAGGACAGTCTCTTGAATAATGTAAAGACAATTTAGGAATATATTTTCAATTGGTTAAAAATGTTAAGTTGATGTTTAGTTAGAACCAGTAACATTTGTTTTGAATATGAGGGTGTGACGTCATCCTTTTAATTGTAGACTTTCGACACTACTTATTTTAATACTAACTTGATATGTCCTTAATCAGGCAGAACATCAAAATCAGTTTCTTCACAGATTTTTGCCGTGTTACCATCTCCTATAGAAGATAAAAATGTCTGACCACTAAACCAATCCTGTGATCTGTGATGTACCGGTATTGATGGCACACTCATTTACCTCCTCACGCCAATAACATAAGCACCTACAATAAGTATCTCTTTTGGCAATGAGGCTTGGAACCTTAACACATTTTCCATATATCGATAACCTGTTTTAAGCTTTATTTTGTATCTTTCTTGATATTTATTTATGGAAGATCTCTGAGAATTTCCTCCATCGCTGTGTTCTATACTGTTCTTCCTAACTTCTAAATTACACCAGGACATTGCAACTCGCTGCCAGTCGTGGAGTTGCCGGGCCTGACTTATACCAGTCAAAAAAACCTAACATTTGTTTTCTCTTTGCGCGATCATAGCGGTCAATACATTTTTAGTGTCTCCTCTCCCCGCAGGTGATGGCCGAGCCTTATGAATCCGTTGGGAATCGTGTTATGCGCCGTTTTCGTCACATGATAGATAGTTCCGTCCATTATTGGCTACCCGGAAATATGGTGGCACCTTCAAGCAGTAGCGGAAATTCAGGGGAGGCGAGTAACGATACACCTGATACGGAAGAAGGAGACAGCGGCGACGAGAAACAAGAGAAAGAAGCAGCAGCAGCGACGTCATTAGTCGCTAAAGGGAGTGAAGCACAAGGACGACCTTCAACCTCAACACATTCGAAGGTCGAAAAGAAAGAATAGGTGTCTGTTTCAAACATACCAAAGTAAGGAGTAACTCAAGGATAATATTAGGTATGAGGTTTTTAACCCTTATCCTGCAAAAAAGTGACCAAAGCGGTTACCGCGGTAAGAGTAAACGGAAAAGGTGTGAACACGTTTGGTACAAAGGCTTTACTCAATTGTGAAGGTAATTCTTAAGTAATCACAAGGAATAGACGAGGGAGACAAGGCACTAATAACAAGTCCCTGTTGTACCATACAGGGGTAAAATATCCACTGCTCATTATAACGACCCATGTGGAATGTGTTTCAGTAGATAAGGTGGTGGCTGCTAGAGGTTCTGGGCTTACATTCGTATCCAAACAATTGAAAAGTGTCTTTTACATACTTAATACATGGGTAGGCATGTTCGATCGAGTTTGTGCTACAGGCATAGTGAGGTTAAGTACACTGCAGAACAAGAAATGATTGAAATCCATTTCTTGGTCAATGTTTTTCCTAAGCAGCTGGTATTGAATTTATGGTATAAGAAGAGGTTGGTGTAATTATTAAGTATATGCAGGGTAAGGGTTACGTCTTACTGATGAAAAGTACTATAACTGAAATTGGTTAATTGTTCCGATCAACTTTTACTGAAAGTATTTATTTTTGGTATTTTTGTAGTTTCTTTTCCTTATCTGATTTCATGTCTTCTTCTTCTACAGTAGACGTGTGCGCGTTTGATAGATCTATTCATTATCTTTCTATGAGTAATTTACCAGTTAAGGTGGTAAAGATTCTGTCAAATAATTTCTTACAACTCACGCTAAACTTTATTTTAACTTTGTTTATCCTTTCGGGGTTTTACTAAGACTAAGGTAATCAACTAATTTACAAGGTCCACAGCTATGGAAATTATAAAGGGGACTAAGTGATTTTTTGTTTTTGATATCAGAACACACTTCTTCGCTACGAGATAATGTCTCGTGTGATTTCTCATGTAAACGATATAACACTTTTAATTCCAAACGAGACGATTATCTCGTCAGATGGGGCACAGAAATGTGTTGTTGAGACAAGAAAGTCATCTCATGAAAATGAGATAATCATGAGAAACTAATCTCGTGGAAAAAACTTGTTCATCACGTCCTTTTTACGCCTCCGTAGACCAATGTGGTTTTATTTCAGTAAGAAGAACAAAATTTCGATATTTTACATGTCACAATTATAATCTTCCAGCCTATTCATAAATTGTCAATTTCATTATATACAACAATTAAATAAATTCTTTATAAGAAAAAATAATTCAAAACATTAGACAAAGAAAATAGTTACATTTACTTAGCTATCTGTGATAATAAGTAATGACCATTTGATTTAAAGTTAGTACCTTAAATCGGGTTAATACAACTTCGTCATCGCATTGTACTTCATCATTCTAATAATATATGTAATTAATGTCCTTTTAAATGTACCTTGTAATGATTAATTTTTCCTCTAAATTGGGTGACCAAATCAAGACTAAATGAATGTTGGATTGCAAGTGATTGGTCATCATCGGGTATCCATTAATTGTTTTACGACAACGTGCACCTTGTGATGTTGAACAAACAAGCACCTATTTTCAAAATTGCTCAAGAGGACAAAAACGACGGCACTGTTATATGTACCATATAACAAACGATACAGTATTTATTTTGATTTTTATCAATATTAACATCAATTTAAGTCGAAAGAACACTTTTACCTAGGCATATCATAATTGCTTACAATATGGTAATTGTAATTGCACAACCGGTGCTACTGCAATCGATCTATTTGATCACTATATCAATAGTTTCTTTATGGTGTTTTTATCTTCAATTCTTAAGTAGTATTGATCTTTTGACTCAGGAAAATGTTTCATTAACTTTCCATTAATAATTGCACATTTTTACCAGACCGTTTCATAATTGTTACAATAATAATAAACACTAATTTTCAACAAAAGGTGTTTTATGGAATAGAAGTTGGATCTAATTGTTTTCAATACAAAATTGAAAACATTGATAAACACATGCATAAACGAACAGTATTCTTTTAATGTGACGATGAAATTATAGGGCTTTTAAGAAAAACAAAATTGAAAACAAAATTCGTAGAGTTCCTGAAGTGTATGCATGTTAATAATAGGTCTATATACTCTCATAAAGAACGAGAGATTTAGCCAAATACATCCTCTGAAATTTGTGAAAGTTTATTTTAAAAGATCCATAAAATGATTAAATATTTTTAATTACTATATATTATTTCTTCGTCAGATAGAATGAAAGTAAGCTATGATGAGAATTACAGATACGATTTTTCCGACACTGTTAAAAATGCGCTCGAATTTTAATGACGTTTCGTCAAGTATAGCCAGAATTCCTTTATGCATTGCAAACGAACTCGTAAATCTACCGATCAAATTCACAACATCTTATATTAAAACAATGTGTCCAAGCAGGAGTATCTACCTTTGAAATCCATTAAACGAAATAAGGTTGTGCCTGCCTCAAGTGTACTGAATATTAAAATGACAAAAGTATTTCTAAGAGTTCCACGACTTAGTATTCTTGTTTGTATAGGACTTATTTTAAAATAGGTATTAAGCAGTATAATGCAAATTGGAAAATAGTAATAGCAATACATGAACAAAATTGCCATCAGGGATTAGTGATATTTTTATCCTCCAAATACTATGTTATACAACTGTATTGTGCTATAAGGGGTGTTGTCCACGTTAATAAATTGAATGTATCCTTCTCCAAATGTATTATGGATATAATGGGCAATAAAGAGCAATACTTAAACACAAATATAAACAGATAAACTGAACATTCTTTACAGATTGAATAGTTTGTTTGTGAAAAGGAAAGTCCTCGTAAGGTTAAAACAAAATAATAAAGTTGATTTTAAGGTTATGTAATAACTTGTAAAATAATATCAACATTGAGCTGATAGGAAAATTTGTACATTTCCCACAGCAGGTTGTTGGTGTAGGCTTTGTTTTTTGGCAGGGTGTTCTTATTTAAAGAAAATAGAAATTAGTTTAACTCAGGAAATATGAAAGAGGGTTTTCAACAAATCTCTTTAAGGTTCCCGTTGAATCGTTAAACAGTATTATTTGATCATTGTTTGATATATCAAAGCACTGAATTGTAACTTTAACTGCACAACAATTACGTCACATTTTCCATACAAACCACAGAAATACACCATCTTCTTAGCCGTACAAGTCACTGAAGCTTGAGTCCCCCGAGAACTTTGTCAAAATAAATCAAATACTTTGGCATCCCTTTAATAGATCAGCATTTATTTTAGAATACAAACCCTCCTAACCATGTAACAACGATAGGGCCTTGGCATCCCCGACAAGAGCAGTAGCAACTAACACTTAAGCTTTCATTGATCAAAGCATCATTAAAATTATTATGAAATTTCGAATGTAACTCATTTTCGCATAAACAGTGCACATCACAGTGCCACAGTAGAAGTATTTTAGCCCGTTTATTTATCAAGTCAATTTATGAGCAATTCCTGCTAACAATAGTAAATTGTTGTTTTGTTAAAAATGTTGGGTGTATGGAAAAACCGTAAACATGTTTCTCCAATAAATTTACACGTAAGTAACATTTTTTCACGTAAACGTCAATTGATGTCCTTGATATTTTCTTCATGTAAAGATTTGCTTTAAAAAATAATCACTCATTAAAAGTTGCTTTAAAAATAATAACTTACTTAAAGTATGTGCTTAATAAATTTATTTTTCGTTGGACCTTTTTCACAAAGGACGTTTTTGTCCGTATTTCAGTATTATTTTTGTATTTAGGAGATAGGTGACAGATACTTATAAGTAAAATCACTTAAGCAATCACAAGATTGTTTCCTTTCCTTTGTATGTATAAAGGGTAATCGAATAAACGTAAATCGCTGCTTGACATTCGTGAAAATACAAATAACCACATTATCATAGGTGCTAAGAAGGCAAAAATTTGGATGTAATTTCAGCAAACTTATTCAAAGACCTACATTATAACATTTTTAGAAAGATCGGTAGAATATGTTAATTCCCTTCTCTTTAACAAGTGTTTTTCATTTTTTTAAATGCCACAATTGAATGTGTCTACCCATAAAAATACATGAACAGGAATAATATTCATCTGTTAATTTAAGTAACTTTCAAAAGCTTTTTCCAAGTACATAGCTCACATGGAGAAATTAAAAAAAGGTTTGTTACAATAACATGGAAACGAATCGAACATTTGCGGCCAACATGCGGCCAACATACCGTTTGGCCAGTTTTGCTCAACAATTAACCATTGAAACGCCACGGGGCACTATTAGCGCCTTTTCCAATATTTCCCTAAATGGAGTAAGAGTGGGTGGGGATTCAACTATTGAAGAATCAATAAATGTACTATTGTTTCCTAATAAAATGTTTTTGAAATACTTGTTACTTACAAGGACGGCGAGAATTTTGTTAGCTTTCAAGGAATGTGGACAGGGATTCAAGTCGAGAATGTAGATTTTAGTGCTGAAAAGGACATTAGTTGTCATTTTTAGGGGGTGAATAATCCATTACAACGCCGAACGCGTCGGTTCTGTTGTCAACATTTTAGTCATACTACTCTACGATTCTTCCTATTAAGAGTTGAAATAAAAGGTAATTGATTTCAAAATAATAAATACGGACGTCATACGTACTGCGCATTTTCGTTGTTCAGATGACACTGGGTATAAAGATGGAGAAAACATTTCTCTTTGTATTGTCAACGACTCTCGATTTACTGCTTTGTTTATTTGCTCTTCCTTTTTTCAGACGCATTGAACAAGTCTCATCTTTCCAAAAAAAACTTCAAAATTATTTTAAACAGCGTAGAATTTTGCGAAAATTGTTTTAATTGTTTTCTTTTAATGTAAGCTTTAGACAAAATGGCAACTTTTCGCGTTAGAGTACATGTGCGTAACTAAAATATTGTGATATTTTTGTTCATTGTAATTATATATTTGAATTGTTTTGTATAAATCAATATGCTTTCTAAATTAGTGTGAGCTAGTATCAAAAAACTACTGGTGTTAACTATTCATTAAAAAAAAAGCTTTTTATACTTTTTTACTGCAAGCGAATTTTTTTTTAAAAGTAGGTATATTATTTCTCTCTTAAAGTAGTTTGTGTATTTAAATTGTTTTCTCTCCAAGTTTCTATTCATGTATCTTACCTTAGCCTTCAACTTTTGAAATCTGTCGGACTCAGTTTCCTAGCTTACGTCACTGCCTGTTACGTGTGTGACGATTTCCTAACACACTTACATAAATTAATGTTAATACAGATTACATTTTAAATAGAAGTTAAGATTGCCTTTTGTGTATTGTAGTCTGTTTTGTAAACGCATGTATATTTTCAGAAAATTTTTTATATGAAAAGAAAAATGTACGTACTTCAGCTCCTACTATATTTTAGGAACAATTAGAAATCTAAAAAAAAATTGGTTTATTATTTAAATAAGTGTATAACTTTAAGAGGAAATCTGTTTTCCATAGAATCTATGATACAATTCCAAGTCACTCTATGGAACCTGTCATCTTATCGTAATAGCGGCCATATTAGCAATGTGCATAGGAAGTTATACACCGCTTTCAATGCGACGGAATTCAACTTGTGCATTTAACGTCTTTAAAACGCGTTGAAAATATAAATCCAAATGCCATTGTTAAAATGGCCGCCAATGACGTCACAACGAAAACCTCTATGCACTTCACTGGAAAAAAAAGAAAGTCTTTTTAACTGATTCAAGGCTTGACTGAAATTGAAACTTTTAAAAAGCAGCTGCAAGATTAAGTTTTTAAGTTTTTATTTTAAGCCACCAATACTTTTCTACCGAGGTTTATATAGGAAATAGATGCGACTGGTTAAGACTGGAATTTCAAATGTTCTGAAATTAAGAGTATCGCAAACAGTTGAAAAGTGTTTACATTTGTTTATAAGCAGAGAAGAGATGAAGGACGACTAGCCTTGAGGAGTTTTCCGTCGTGGTTGCAAAGTGTGCCAATTTTAAAGTGCTTCCAAGGAATAATCTTTTGTGAAGAAAACAGTAGTTATTCGTAGTTTTGCCTACATACCATCGAAATGAATCATGGCGACAATTATATAGATAGCAAAATGAACTATATGCCAAATTTGTCAGTGACAAATATAGCAAAAAAACAACAAAGAGTTTTCAATTTTATAAACTGTTTGGGGGTTGTCATTCGTGTGAATGAAGACTAATATTTTGGTGTATATGTCTACTATGGGTGAGGTATCTACAAGGTTCATGATGAAAGGCTATGCAATTTTGTGACTTTGACGTTGTACACGGTGTATGTTTAAAATGTATCAGCTGTTGATTAAAGGAATGTTCAAGTGAAGTATGCTAAAAGTTTCGCTTGCTGTCGGTGTAGTATTTGTTAGTTAAAGGTTATAAGCACCTTATTTAATCATTATTTTCAACTCTTTGTAAAAGGTGTAAGTACCTTCACGCTTTTCACATATCTGTAAAAGGTATTATACTTTAAAGAAAGCCAAAGATGCGTACAACGTACAGCAAGGGCGGCAGGACAATATGTTACTGTTTGAAAGGTGTAGGATATATGGTACGGTTCGAAATGCTTTTGTTTCAAGCTATGATGGTGGGAGAATGATCTTTCTTTCAAATCCAAGATGAATGCCTTGTCGCTCCTGATCAGTAATACCTCGCTTCAGAATCAATTATGGGGTAATATGCCGCCAGAAGTTGAACAAGAAGAACAAGGTGTGTGTATGTGCATTTTAATATATATTTTATAAATTGAATGCAAAAAAAAAAAGAAGAAAAAAGTGCAATAATGTTCGGGCTTGAGATTCCAGGGTAAATGTGAGAAAATATCTTGGTTGATTTGTTTGTGGAAGTATGGATGATGGGACCAGTGCCTTTCTTTTTGTACTAAAGAGAAATATGTGATCATCAGGATCACACAGCAGGTACAATACTAGAAAAACTAATCAAGAGATGTAATGGGCTAGTTAGTAAAGGGTTAGGGATTTGTTTCAGAATTGTTGTGGGCACCTGATTCAGGGCCAGAGAGACTAGTGGCAAGTCACCAACTTCCAAAGGTAATTTGTTCATGAATGGAATTTTTTTCTTTTAGGGCAAAAGTGATATTTAGAGCTATATCCCCCTCCCTCACCATCGAAACTTTTGCACACCCACCGCGGCCTCTGGCTCAAGATATTTCGTACAGTTTCTCCGAATAATGGTTGCTTTACTTACATACTCTTCAAGAGTTGACAAGATTCTAAACGAAATTACCACTTATATCCTTCTACAAGGGGTTCAAAGTAAGGTAACCCAATCAACTTTTTCATTTACCACAAACAATCTAGTAAGTCGCCTGCCATTTCAAGTCGAGAAAGCTAAGGTTAGGCTAATGTTCAAACCATCTCTAGAAATAGCTTTGTTGAGTTTGTGACCTGCGGAATTTTGAAGCAAAAACTTTTTAACGGTCAAAATTCCTATCAAGTATATAAAAAGCTACTACACTCCGGTTCACCCATTTTGTCGTAATTATAGCATTTTAATGAGGAGATAATTATTTAGATATTTCTGTGGATTTGTGAGTGTTATGTAATGGTGCAATTGTGTATAGTAATTCATGCAAGATGTAACGTGTGGTGCATATGTAAGTTCAATTATAACTTTAAAAATTGTTTGATAAGCATACAGAACAAAAATTGTATATGAAAGGTAAATTCAATCTATCCGTAATTATGGAATTTAATTCTTACATAAAGGAATGAACCAATCTAAAGGAAGACACGCAGAAGGATTTGTAACAGTATTAAGCCATCATTTATATTCAAATATAGGGATTTGTGCTTGCGCTTGTTCTTGAGTTGTATTCAGAAAAAAATAGCAATTTAATTTTCGAAGAAAGTATACATAAAGCTATATCTTCATAGGTTGTTGGATATGTTAAATCGGTATAACCTTAATTGGTTAATGCAGCCCAATCATGAGGATAAGAGATTTAAAATACTGTTTTTTGTGTTACACAATGATGCAAATATAATTAAAATGCTTTCCTTGCCATTATGATACATTTCAACACCCAGAGGGAAGGATAGGGAAGAGTAAGATGGTTTCTGATGTTTTCCGTGTTGAACCCACAAATACCTGTCATGCTGTAAAAATGAACGACAATAGCCACGATGTGAAATGACTCTTCCTGCTGCTTCAAAAGGTTCAATGTTTAAGAGACCTTCGTGATGTAGTGGTTAGTGCTTTGTCCTCTCACCCGCATGTCCCGGGTTTGAATCCCTGTGGGTCTGCAACCAGTGAGTTCACAACTGGTTATCAAAGGTCGTGGCCGTCTTGATATAATGTCCAGCACTGGATGCTTTCGGGACGTTAAACCTTGGTATGCTATGCTAATGTCTGGGAAATGAAAGGTTTGAGATGTGGGAAACAACGTGCTGTCATTCGGTCCAGAGGAGAAAGTTTTTCTGCCAATACGAGCCAAATTAACTGCAAATATATATTGTTTTTGTCAAGTTAAAGAAATACAATGTTACATTATAGAAATGTTCATCAGTCAGATTGAAAAGCCAGTAATACATTAAGAATCTTGACATTCCGTCAACCCTTTCTAATATGTCTATAAAGTTTTTGTCTTTAGAATTCAGTTGTATATTGAATCATTTTAGGTTGTAAGTGGAAGACTTGTGAACAGATTTTGGAAACAAAATGTCTTCTAAATTGAATTGAATTAACCTCATGTTCTTCACTTAAATACTGTGTTCCTTTTTAATGTGATTTGCACAAGAGTGCTGCTGGAAATGAAAGGCCAGATAAATTGTGTGTGCTACATAATGTGTCTTTCGGGTTAGATGGAATGCCGCAAGAAATGAAAACGCTCCCAATTCGTATGGTTGGAGACCAAATTCTACTTCTGCCCACAAGAGTCCAAAAATGATTTTCATTTTGAGCAGTTGAGAATGAAAATGGAAGGCAATCATAATATACCTTCGTATGTGTGTAGGATGTCTAGAGGTAACATCCAAAACTTAGACTTAATAAAAGTAAGTCCTTTTCTAACACTTGTTTCAAATTCTCCTTACGCCTCTAAATAAAGCACCACCGTTTCTGAAAAAAATGCTTTGTTCCACATCCTTTTATACTTCCACTGATCTAATCACTCACATGAATGGGAAAAACAGTACAAAAGTATGGTCATCGAATTTGAAAAGGCGCCTTTACATGCGTCTCAAAAAAAAATAAGCCTTAATTTTCAGCTCTTAAATTATAGAAAATAGCAAATATGTTGAGCAAACATTTTACCAGGATTTATGTTCACAAATACAGACCAACATCCTGTCTTTCAACCGTTTCATGTCAAAGAATTCTCAGACCAACGACTTGGGAGATTTTGTTTCCAGTGACAGTCATCTTTCCCTAGAAGTCCATTCCAATTGTTCTCAGAAGTTTGAATTTGTTTCAGTTTATCAGATGTGAACCATAATATATTTTTGAGATTCTTTGAAGTGTAATAATTGTATCTTTTGAGGAAGGTACAGAATGTACAAATATAGATGTGTAGTGGGTGTTAAAAATTCAAAAGCAACATCCTGGATTGACGGTGTGAGACCACATCTTAAGCGTGTTATAGTGAATCCTAAAGTGTGCCACACGCTGTTAGGTGACTGCTTTGATGCGTCACACCTTTGTTGCATGAAAATAATGCTGGTGCTTGATAAATTACAATTGTGGTATATGAGAGTAACACCGTTTGTATGTCACAATAACCTTGTTGACATGTGAATGATAACATTGGTGTGAAAAAGGTGCTGCTGGGATATGTGAGAATGACTGTCAGAGTGACAATACTGGCATGTAATTGCGACCCCGTGGTCATTTGAGATAGAATGTAATCTACTGCTATACCAACGAATGCATAAATAAATTTTTAAGTATGATTTTTCTTTTGCTTATTCAGATATAAAATTAGAGGAGTATAGAATTCAAGTTTTGCGACATGCCTTGAACGTTTATGGTTGCTGCTATATGGAATGTGTAAATTTTGCTGTTACGTTGTATTCGTCATGTGAAGTGTCACCTGACGGTTCTGAGTAAAATGGTTATAGTTGATATTTAACATGTTGTATACTTAAGTTTTATTAAAAAAAAAACTGCTTAAACTTTTGTAATACATTGTATTTTTGATGCCAAAGAAATTTTTCAGAAGGGACAATATATCAAGTGACACTTCACATGACAAGGTTTATAAAATTATGCTTTATTGAAAATATATGTTTTAAGCTCTTTATACTGCAAAAAAAAGCTGTTAAGTGTGTGAAAATAAATGTAATTGTGGCAATTTTTTTTATTTGAATGGTGAGAGATCTATACTGAAAGGGGAATACTTTGGAGGTGGTTTACTTCTAATTTACCAATGGCCAGAGTTTTCAAAGCAACTCTCTAATTGACAAACACCTTCGTCTTCCCCTTTCAGGATGATCGAATGGACTGCAAACACGGAGGGAAACAAAGGCCGACCTCAAAAATAGATTAATTACAATATAGATTACTTAGTACATTCTTTTTTATCTTTGGGTGCACACCATTTGTTCACTTAATCAAAACTTACAACTGGTGGTGGCCCAATTGTATTTGATTAGCTCATATGATATACACAAGCCTTCTGTTATCTGTAAAATATGATTTACAATACAATAAACCACTTTTTTAATTGGACCTTTGTAAAATGGCACATGAAGTCACTGCAAAGGTTATCTCATATTAAACAAAAAACAAAAAAAAACATTGCTGATTATCATAATCAAAAATTATCATAATAATGAAGATTTGTAAGTCAATTCTCAATTCTGCCTCTTTTCTCCCTGAAATTCAAAACATCTTGACCCACTTGATAATATAAAAATATTGATTTTTTGCTAAAAATCTCAAGTACTTTTTAACTCATTTAAAATACAGAATCTAAGAGAGAAAAACTTTAATCAACTTTGAAATAACCAGAACCAAAGGGTTTTGTGGTTCCGGCGCTTTTTCATTAGCTGATTGATTTGCAAAATTTGTATTAAGTGTCATGTCATTGCATATCATGAAAAATTTGTTCTATGATATTTATTCATAAGCCACACCCACCATGCAAATCAATACAAAGCAATACAAGTCCCGCCTAATCATTAGTATTAATGACATCACTACCACATTAGAACATATACACAGACCATGACCCATCTGTGTATCAGCATAAATCTGATATATTGTGTTTACAACATTTAGGACTTTCACATTAAGCCACGCCCACCATGTATATTAATGATATCTGTTGATAACAAAAAAATGTACACAATAACCAACAAAATTATCATGCCCAATATGACACAAAATGGACTTAGTTGCTCATTTATCACTTTTTTTTAAATTTCTTTTAAACTCGACCCACTTAATAATACGCATGAATCACCACCACATATATTAGGTCACATCTGCAGACCATGAGCTATGTGTACCACACATGATGTGAATCCAGTTCATAGTTTTTGAGATATCGTGTTTACTTGTGCTTTTTGTTTACAAAATCATATAAAGCCCCGCCTACTAAGCATATTAATGAAAATCAACCTTTTTATACCATGAAAACATACGCACTAGCTAACATCATTGTGTTGCATATATTAAAAACAGACATGTGATTGTCAAAATAAGAGATTTAAAGATTTTAATATTAAGCCCCGCCTACTCATTAATATGCATGAATCACCACCAAAAACAAAAGGACACATCTACAGACCATTCAACGCTTTTATATTATGAAGATGTACACACCAGCTAACATCCTAATTATAACTCACATGAAATAAAACAGACAAGTGGTTGTTAAAAAATGAACATTTCAAGATTTTCACTTTAAGTCCTGCCTAATCATTAATATGCATGACATCATTGCCAAACTTGCTATGGCACATTTGCACACCTTCGGTTACATGTGTACCACATATGACATAAATCCAATGTGTTGTTCTGGAGATTTATGTTTACAAGCTTTATTTGGTAAAACAACTTTTAAGCCCCGCCCACTACACATATGAATGAAATTTGGCGTTTTTATACCATAGGCATATCGACACTAGCAAACAACATTAGTACACTGAATATGAAACAAAACAGACAAACGATTATCAAAATATAAGTATTTCAAGATTTTTAAATTAAGCCCCGCCCACTCATTAATATGCAAGACATCACCACCAAAAATAATAAGGCACATCTGCTGACCATGGGCTACATGTGTACTACATATGACATAAATCAATCCTGTCGTTCTGGAGATTTTGACACTGCATAACAATAAGATTCAACGTTTTTATACCACGCCAATGTGGACACCAGCTAACAAGATATCATTCCAAATATGAACAAAACGGACATACAGTTGTTAAAATATGAGCATTTAAAGATTTGTATGTTAAGACCCGCCCACTCATTAATATGCATTACATCACCACCAAAAACAATAGGGCACATCTATGAGCCATGGGCTACCTGTGTACCATATGATATGAATCCACTTCACCGTTCTTGAGATATCATGTTTACAAGCTTTATTTGGCAAAACCACTTTAAGCCCCACCCACTGCACATAATGAGATTCCATGTTTTTATACCATGAGCATGTAAACACTAACTAACAACATTACTATAACAAATAGAAACAAAACAGACATACGGTTGTTGAAATATGTGCATTTCAAGATTTTTATCTTATGCCCCACCCACTCATTAATATGCATGAGATCATCACCAAAAAGAATAGAGCACATCTACGAACCATGGGCTACCTGTGTCCTGTATATGATATGAATCCACTTACTGATTTTGAGATATCGTATTTACAAGCTTGGCATCAGCATCACACACACATACATACATACCCACACATACATATACGCCTTCATGACCGCATAGGTTCCTGATGCTATCGCATCAGAACCAATAAAGTGAAGCACAAGAAAAGAACAAATGTTTGCATAGATCATAAGAAACAAATGTTTGCATAGACCAAAGGAACAAATGTTTGTACTGATTGTAAGGAACAAATGTTTGTATACATCAAAAGGAACAATGTTTGTATAGATCATAAGGAACAAATGTTTGTATACATCATAAGGAACACTGTTTGTATAGATCATAAGGAACAAATGTTTGCATAGATCATAAGGAACAATGTTTGTATAGATCATAAGGAACAAATGTTTGTATAGATCATAAGGAA
Organism: Chiridota heheva; assembly: GCA_020152595.1. Classification (NCBI taxonomy): domain Eukaryota; kingdom Metazoa; phylum Echinodermata; class Holothuroidea; order Apodida; family Chiridotidae; genus Chiridota; species Chiridota heheva. The sequence continues at coordinate 2,532,836 of JAIGNY010003170.1, forward strand.
CAAATGTTTGTATAGATCATAAGGAACAATGTTTGTATAGATCATAAGGAACAAATGTTTGTATAGATCATAAGGAACAATGTTTGTATAGATCATAAGGAACAAATGTTTGTATAGATCATAAGGAACAAATGTTTGTATAGATCATAAGGAACAAATGTTTGTATAGATCATAAGGAACAAATGTTTGTATAGATCATAAGGAACAAATGTTTGTATAGATCATAAGGAACAAATGTTTGTATAGATCATAAGGAACAAATGTTTGTATAGATCATAAGGAACAAATGTTTGTATAGATCATAAGGAACAAATGTTTGCATAGATCATAAGGAACAAATGTTTGTATAGATCATAAGGAACAAATGTTTGTATAGATCATAAGGAACAATGTTTGTATAGATCATAAGGAACAAATGTTTGTATACATCATAAGGAACAATGTTTGTATACATCATAAGGAACAATGTTTGTATAGATCATAAGGAACAAATGTTTGTATAGATCATAAGGAACAAATGGTTGTATAGATCATAAGGAACAAATGTTTGTATAGATCATAAGGAACAAATTTTTGCATAGATCATTGAAAATAGTCAATACAAGTAGAAGCAACACATGTTCCTAATAATTTTGATTATTTGATATTTAAAATTGAAAATCAGCAAATAAACGATTCTTGAATTATAAATTGTTGAAAATGCTAAATTCAAGCATAAACTGTTCTGATTTATTTTGATTCTTTGATATGCACAATTCAAGCTGAAACACAAAATTTCCAATTACTTTGCAGTCTTCTTAAAAGTAAAATATACTTGAAGTTTTTGGACTATTAAATATATGAAACTTTTGTTTTAAACTTTTCTTTTCCATTTTCCACGTTTAAAAGAATACACAAATAAAAAGGAATTCTAACACCGTAAACAAATGTCTGTAAATATGGATATTTCATGGTGACAATCCAAGTACCAAATGTAACTGGTAAATCTACTATATGTGCATTTTTCGCTATAAACAGAAAGAAACCTTAAACTGATTTCACAAACTAAGTGAAGACCGCAATTCACGTTCATCTGATTGGAAAGGTATAATTTCATGCAAAGTTATCCAAAGATTAAACTTCCAATTAAGGATTCCAATTGTTCACTCACAAACTATATAGCAATTTTGTTTATTTCCAACATATAAAATAGATACCTCTGAGGGACTCTTTGCCCTCCCATTTCAAAATCGAATGTTAACATAGCTATAATCCTGATAATTAAACCCTTTACAGAATGTTGTATCCGGTCACAATCTGGAAGCTTAATTTGTTGCCAATAAAGGTCACCAATTTCATGCAATATGTCAATTGCACACAATGTCATGTCACAAAATGTTTCCACAGCCAAAGGTTAAAGGTCATCTTATTATCTTAATCGTTTGTAAAATATCTTTACTTGATACAAAGAGAAAAAAAAAACTTTTTTTGTTTTGCATTATGGATGATATTTGGGCAGGTCACAAAGGAATATTACACAGTACAGTATTCTAAAACATTTCTTGTAAAACCAAAAAGCTCTGTTGAATGTAATGTAAAGAACATAGACTTTTCTTAATAATTTTGTCTATTTTCACTTTTGAAAAATACTAAAATTCTGACAACTGGAAAATTTTCTATGGGAAAACATAAAATATCTTTGAACCATCACATATTAAAGGCATCTATACTATGGTGTCATAATCAAAAGCATAGACATAGCAAAACAAACCATAAAAAAGATTCTTCTGATCATTAATCTTTAGATTAATTATAAGTAGATGTAAACAAACATTAAAGAAAACCTGGGACATCGCTTCTTTATTCATCTTTGGACTTGCTTAATACCCCTGTGACAATTCAAACGTTACAGATAATCCCATTTATTCTTACAAGATATTATCTTTTGCCAATGGGACTCAAATTTTAATCAACTTTGTTTTTTTCTTTAAAACTGTTTTAAGGTTCCTTTTTTGTTTTTTTTCATTTTCTTAACTAAACACCTAAAATGAATTGGTTATTGATGGTTTGGAATTGTACATTTAACTGCCAGAGCAGCTTAAAGAGACCTTAGACTATCATGAATGACCTACACAGCGACAACCCTGTACTTGATATATCAGAGAAACAAAAGCAGTCCCAGACGATGTGTAAAAACAGGGAAGTGGTTATAACGAGTTCTTTCTAAACACATGCAAAATACACACAAAGTTGCCTTTGACTGTAGCATCAGAAAAGTCATACTACAACTGAAATACTTTTTAGACAAGCTGAAATTCATCTCGTGGTATTTGTTCTTTGTATCATACCTACAATTTCTTGTTACAATCATTAATACCGTCCATTTCATCAGTTCTTACGTATAAATTGCTTCCATAGCCGTTAGCTTTGTTAAACAGAAGTGTTTTAGTAAGAGGTCGGTCTTACATTTTACCCTCGCAAAGACATTTAGAATGGGAGACATTATTCATCCAAGAACAGTATTAAAATATTTATACCTGGCTTCTTGAAAGCAAAGAAGAAATGGCTAGAATCATAAATACGGATGCAAATGGAAAATTGTCGTAAAGTACTGTTCAGGTAGAAAGGAATTTTTCTTTTTTGATTTTAGATTATTCTAATGGGCAATAATGAGGTAAAAGAGTTTTTAAACACCACATTTATTTCAAATGTACACATTTTGTTGCTCTTTGTGTATAAAAAAAAACAGAGCATGTCCTGAGTAAAATTGTGTATGTAGATTTTTGAACTTCTTCCTGTGTTACCTAACTGAACTAAAGTTCACATCCTATTACTGTGTTTGAAGACATGAAATATACTTTTAGTTATGTATCTATAGTAACTATTAAGACAATGAAATTTAAACTTTAAGCTCCAAAAAAAATGTAATTTAAGTCACTCTTAAAGAAATTTGTTCCATTTTTAAATGTATCTAAATCCTAGTCATTACTTGTCATTTCTATCAGTTTTTTTCTTCTTCTAAAAAAAAACAGTTTATGTATACAGCATATAGCTACTCAGTACATTGATCATTTAATGTTATGAGTGAGTCCTTGATTGTGCTCTTTTTAATGTGAACACTTAATCCTGAAATTAATTCTTTTCCAAGTCTGAATTAAATTGTGCTCAAAGACTGATTTCAAATCATGATAGATGTTAAGATAAGAATGCACATCTATACCAGGAAGCCTTTTTGTTATTTGTTCTAATGGTTAAATACCGGTAAAATTTATAGTCCCATTTATCACTGTCCAACATCTTGCTCTAACTTTAAAGCAAGGGTAGTATTGCACAATGAGGTGAAATTTATTGTCAATCATATTTCGAGGGGGAGGGGGGATATGTTCGTATCATATCATCTCATGATGACTTGTGCATGAGTTTTTAGTGTGAAAATATTTCTTTAAATAAAATTAAAACCCCTTTCTCACAATTTCAGGCTTTGCATTTAGTAAAGAACATAATAAGAATATGCAACCCAAAATATTCTTTTTTTCTTCAAAAACTTAATACCTTTTTAAAGCCCATTTAGCTAATTCTGACATAAATATTGGTAAACCAAGACAGCTTTTTGGCACATCAAACATAATTTAGTTCAGACTTATAATGGGACCTGGCAATATTAATCCAACTGCTTTGTCAATTTCTATTTGAATGAAAAGGAATAATGACAAGGAATAATAAATAATAATGTTTAGAAAACAACTACAGGGCACTTTTCTGTGAAAGAATAAGATTTTTGTCTTGCAACTTAATGCAAAGAAAAAAGAGCATAATAGGGCACAAGAGCATAATAGAGCATAAGAGCATAATACCAAATAGCACTGACATAAAAGTCAGGTTTAGTAATGTCCAGATGGTCAATGTCCTCCTTGCATAGGACTGGCAGCATGCATCAATCTTTGTTGAAGTAACATTGAAACTGACTCTAGCCGATGTAAGCCGACAATATGCTTCAGGCATAACCATGCTCTAATGTCTCTCTCATAATTTGAATTTGTCCATGTTGTTAAGTTTTGATACTGTTAGGAATTTGAGTAATTACAAATGCTTGTGTACTAGTAAAAGTGGCTTTGTATAAGTCATGAATACTATGTATCAGTACTGAGTACTAATTATTGTGATGACTATTTGTCAGACGTTAATGACTAATTGTTAGTCACGACTATTTATCAGTAATGATGATTATTTATCAGTCGTAATGACCATTTATAAGTCGTGACAACTATTGTTTTCAGTCATGATGACTTTATATCAGTCATTCATGATGACTTTATATCAGTCATGAGGACTATATATCAGTCATTCATGATGACTTTATATCAGTCATGATAACTATATATCAGTCATTCATGATGACTTTATATCAGTCATGACGACTTTTAAAGAGCCATGACTATCAACGCTGTATGATTACTGTATAAGTCATCATGACTAAATAGTAATCAGGACTATTTTGTATTAGTAATGGTAACTGTTGGTAGAATGGACCTTAAGCTTGACTGTTATCTAAGTGAAGATAACTCTATTTAACCTTTGTCGTGACAATTAAACTGTATTGACCGTTAACATGGGATGAAACATTTTCAAGAGTGGTCACCATTTGTATGCTATGGGTTACAAAAATAACAAAAGTTCTCTTCACCAATGCAGTATTTTTTATTGTAATTTTTCTATCAAGTTTGTACAGTCTAAGAACCATACATAGAGATATATGTGTGTTGTGTATTTCATTTGTGGAAACATGTAATAAGTATAAAATCCATACCATGTGTTTTGTGTATTTCTTCAACGTGTTTTTTGTCACATAGGGTAAGATAAAGAGAAGCAATGCTGACTTAAATTCCTGCTCTCCATTATTTAGCAATCATTTTAACAATAAATGTCATCACTTGCCTTGCCTAATATAAATCTCTGTTCAACTTCCACCTGCTAAAAGGCCAGATATCATGTCAACGTGGAATGGTGGAAATAAAAAAATGATACAATCCAACATTTTAATTGGTCAAAATGTTTACCAAATCACCTACAAGCCAATTAACTACCACCATGGAAGTGACATCACTAGTACGATCAGGTTTATTACTGAAGGTCAAGCAATTATCTTGAGACGAGATTCCTCGGTTTTGAAAGGTTTTTAAAAAAAAGAATGCAACCACAATAGGTAATAGATGACCATTTGTTTCGGACAAATCAAAATTTATTTCTCAATCCTATCTTTAACCCAACCCTCTAAGAGGCTTCTCAAAATGACAGCAAAGTGTTAACATTTGTATATGAATTACTATAGATACAGAATCCATCTCGGCATCATCACACGAGGCATACTTGTTGTTCCCACATGAGCTACCAAAGCATCAATCTGAAGTAAACATCGAAGTTCCTCAATACAGGATTTTCCAACAATAAAAGAGTCATTGCCCTCAGTCACATCAATGCATAAAATGCAGATGGTTATAAGATGATGCTCCTAAAATCTCAAGTCAAAAACAAATAGTTTGTATGTAGAAGTTTTCTTTTCAAGAGTTAAATAATCCATTTAACAGATAATTGGTTAGTTAGTGATGAGCTTGGACAAACCTCAATCCACAATAGCCACATGCATGGGGTCCGTCAGAATCCTGAGGATTAGAAACAGAAAACAATATTGCTTTGGAGCATTCATCTATACCATTATTACCATTATTATTCAATGCTTATGCAGCGCAAATACTGTCAAAACATTCAAATGTGCTACACATAAAACAAAGAAATATACAAGAAATCATTAAAGGAGTGAAACTGTAAAATATAAATACATAATTAACCTAATATACCAGTATATGTTTAAGATGAACGATAATAAAATCAAATTTAAAAAGCTATAAAGTAAAGATGTAAAAATGAAAATAAAAATGTTAAAACATTGAAAAATGAGTGAAAAACCTAATATACAAAATTGATAATTAAAAATTAAAACTTAAAAAAGCATATTAAATTAGATAGAGCCCCAAATGAATTCAAAATGAGCCCTATGGAATAAATAGGTTTTAAGTTTAAATTTAAAAAGGCTGCAAGTATTAATATATCTCAGATCATCAGGAAGAGAATTCCACAAAGATGGAGCAGCATGACTGACAGACCTAGGTCCAAATTTTAAAGTTATTATTTTAGGTAGATATAATAAGAGGCGAGATGAAGAGTGTAAGGTTCTAGTGGGGTGTAAATAGATCACAAAGGTACTACAGGCTAGATAATTAATGCATCTAAAAGGCAACAATTAAATCCTAAAAAGGATTCTAGTATTAACCAGAAGTCAGCACAATCTGTGTAAGACAGGTTTCATATGGTCATATTTAGAACATCTCACGATTCATGTGTAACTTAAAGTTAAAGTTACACATCAGGGGTTGGAATCCCACTTTTCCAAGAATAGTGCTTTTTATAAAAGAACAATATATTTTTAAATATCACTGAAGCACAGAAACTGTTTTCTTATTTTTGTTCCAGAAACATGCAGCATTAATGAACATTAACATTTTCTTCCATAAACATGCAGCATTAATGAACATTAACATTTTCTTCCAGAAACATGCAGCATTAATGAACATTAACATTTTCTTCCAGAAACATGCAGCATTAATGAACATTCACATTTTCTTCCAGAAACATGTAGCATTAATGAACATTAACATGATTTCTGTCAGAAAAAAAACATGTTGAGAAATAAAATCCTCGCAAAGAAAATTATTTTTCCAGAAAGAAAAGCTTTTCACACCTTGTCTGCAACACTGATCACAATGAATATGAAATGACTGGGCCATTGCAATGCAGTAAGCAATTGGACATGCTTACATCGTGTTTTTGGTTAACACTTAATTTCATATACATAGCTGTGCATGTTAACAATATAGTAGCTGTAAATTAAGTCCTGATTTGAAGAAAGGACAAAAAAATGTTCAAACAGTAAAATTTGATCGGGTACACTATTTTTTGAGAAAGTACCGTTCCATAGAACATGGGTCAAAAATTCCAATTTTAACTCCTGCACACAGGTGACTAGTTCTTTAAAGGCATGTGAAATACTTACTAAATTTATAAACACTTTGGGATGTCCAAGTGCACCTCCCCCTCCATCACAATGGGTACTTCGGCCATGAATTTCTTTGGGAGGGATGTCATTTATTAAATCTATTGCAAACATGTCATTCACCTGAAAAAGAATATTTAAAATATCACGAGTTATATATCAACTGCAATACATTGTACACAAAAATATGCTTTTCAATTGAAAAACAATATATGACAGGTTTGTCATACCAAAAAATCGATCAATTCTTAAAATTACAATATTTCAGCCATGAACCTCCAAGGTATAAGAATATAAAAGTAACTTATATAAGACAATGATAAGCTATTTAACTGATGGCATCACAAATTCACAGATTTTTGAGTATTTAGGCCTGAAAGCTTTAAAAGCTTATAATATAAGCCAACTTTCATTGGACTTGTCGCTATTTTCATTATTTTCTGTATATTTTCACAATAAATCTAGTAAATATTGGTGTTGCTATTTTCATTATTTTCTGTAAATTTTCAAAATAAATCTAGCAAATATTGGTGTTGGCAACGTTTGACAAATCGCCTGTCCAGACGCCCGGGGCAACTGATATTTATGTCCGGGCAAGTTGATTTACAAGTTGATATGCCAAGCAACCATAAATTGATCCAAACTAATAGAGTGAATTTCTCTTTAAAAACTTAATTCATTACATACATTATACTAACTACAATATAATATGGAAATGGCCAGAAAATAACTTAAATTCCATTTATATGGAAGCCAAAATATTTTGTTATGTTACGAAATGATCTTAAACCTCGCCATAACAACATCATACATGCACCCATACATAAGACGTAAACATATATCGCACACACACAAAACACATAATGTACAGTACAGATATATGATCCAGGCCACCAAAGCTGGCTGAACATGTGCGCAATGCATGCTGTTTGGCTAGCGAGGCTTGTTTCTTTCAACCATTCATATTTTGCGTAAAAAATATCATGCATATTTATATCCAGTCACTGTTTCTTGGCAAGGTCTGTTCTGCTGTGTTAATGCACCACACACAATGGGTCCAACACCTGTTCCATGTACACATACAGTATCATACAGGGCATACCGTACATGGAGAACTTGACCAGCCTTTGCCATGCCACTTGTTTATGCAAAAGTTTATTGAACTTTTGTGTTCTATTTTGATTTTATGGAGCCTGTCATTGCTTTATATTTGTAAAGAATATATGGATTACAATTTCCACTGTTTTTTGGTAAGTGTAAGAGTATTTTGTTATTTATACAGCATTCTCAGTAAATATTGCCTAAGAAATATTTTACCTTAACGTGCATTTTCTCGTCCAATATTATCATGATTACTGTCAGACAAGTGGATTTTACTTCCAGGTGTCACTAGTGGACTGGTATAGGACAGGTAGAGATTTAATATGTAATAGAAAGAACTTAACATTCTGAACAGAAGTCTTTAAACTACGTCAAAAGCAGTGTGAATAATTAATCATTTTTCTAACCATTTTGTATTTAACTTTTTTATATTTTTACGGTTTAAAGCCTATTTTCTTCCAATTTAGCTCAAGTTGTTGCTATCTGTTCATAGATCTGACAAGGTGATCGCACCCCATATTAAAATACCAATATTAAATAACAGAAATGAATGTGTTTAGACTGAGGATAGCATTAGATAAAGGGTACACAAGTAATTTTTATGGAATTAAAGCATCTCGAACAAGCCATCAAATATCAAAGTTAAACCAAACAGTCTTAAGTTTTAAGGCATATGTAAACACTAACTGTACAAAAATAATTATATACCAAGGTGCATTCTTCAGTTAGAAATGAAAATGAGATTAATTTTTTAGCACTTGTAAAAAGGAACTTTAAATAAAGTACTTGTCAGCAAACAAAAAACTTGTCCCGTAATCCATATATACAGCCCCAAAATTGCAACTGAATAATCACTCATAAAATCTTCATTTCCTTCACATCAAATAGAAATGCACTACAAACAGTTAAACCAAGCAATTTGTACACTGAAAGAAAGACTCCTTGTGCTAGTGAATTATTTGTATGAATATATTTTATCATTGGAAAATATTGCTTGAAAAGTACAGCTGGGACTAGAGTTTAAAGGTGTATGGACAGGTGGGAATTCTATACGCACCAGAAAGAGAGCTTCACATTCTGAACAAAGTAGTCTTTAAATCAAATGTAATAAACAAGAACAGAAAACGATTAAAATACTGTTTAACCCTTACTCTACCACGCGGCGATAGTATCGCCGTTTTTAAACCACCTTTTTCTAAAAATAAAATCGGGACTTTACCAGTCCTATAGGAGTAATCTTGGTATCATTTTAAAATACTCGGATATTTCTTTCACAAAATGAAACTTTTTTATAGGGGTCATATTACATAATTTTTGAAAAAAGTACATCGAAAAAGGATAAAACTCAAAAATTGCTAAAAAATTTACAATTTTTTCTTTTTTAACTCTTACGATACCTTCAAGATCACATTTTTGCTTCAAAATCAAGCACGCAAGTCCTAAGACATGATAGTATTGGTTTATGGTATAATTTTTATAATCCCTACGTGAAATGTTTTGTTCTGGAGAAATTTCTTCAAAATTTAATGAATTTCTGCCATTTTTGACCAGTTTTTTTCTTCAAAAAATTGTGTAACCCAAACCGTACATCACACATGCTTCGTTGAACCGCTGTTCGAAAACGCTTGCAATTACCTTTCATTTGATATATAATAAAGGCATACCCCCCTCTATTTAGAACCTATCCTATAAGAAATATATTACACCTCTCCAATTTGAACGACTACGTGGTGCAGAGGAAATGTACGTGACTAGCATGCGAGCACTCCGGGTTCGAGTCTCACCGTGACCACTGCATAATTATTTTTCTGCTGCAGCTTTCAGGGGTCTTTTGACTTTTATCATTTTTGATGTGTTTTCATCTTTCCTTTCTTTCTAAAAATGATAGATTAGTATCATTGGAAAGGAAATTTCAAAAAGAATCTAAATATGTAACACAAATCTCTGTTTTCAATACTGACAAGAAGTTATACTTCTGCAAAGATTGACCATTTGTTGACCAAATTTAGCCAAAAATTTGCATAATTTTGTCCAATATTTCCTAAATCGGTTTTAATTACTCAAAAGATAAATATCTTAGCATCTATTCCAACCAAACTTGTAACGAAAGAAAATGAAAGGAAAGTTGTCAAAAATGCATATGAAAAAAAAGTTATAAAAATTGGGTCGCTTTTTTTAAAGCCCTGGTAGAGTAAGGGTTAAAGACAAAAACTCACCTCTTTGTCTCTTTGAATATATCTTACATTGCGATAATCATCTGCTTCAAATGCCTGGAGGAAAAAGAAACAATGAATTTATTCAATTGTGATGTGATAATAAAAGCTAAACTCTTTTAAGATTAAAGCAAGAAATTGTTCTCAGCACATTACACTTGCTGTAATGTTTGTGTATAAAATTTGAGGTCGACATCGACCTAAGATGAGAGGCACTTTTTGTAACAAAATACATTGAAAATTCTCTCTTCACATGGAAATTATATGAATGTCTGTTTAACAAAGTTTATTTTATATAAATCCACCCAAAAACAATTATGATAAAAGTCAATTTTCCAAAAACAAAGTATTTTATTACCAATCCACACCAAGTTATCAGCAAAGTATTCGTATTACTGATTGTACAGTTTGTCAACATGTCAAACATGTAATATGACAATAACAATGAGGAACCAGGAAAATTAATACTGTTTCTACAGTAACTTTTGATGCCATATATTAGCTGTTGACTATATACCCCCGTGAGGAATAGGAAATTGATCCATTAACAATGCAAGGCTTATTTAGAGTTACCGTAAATTCTACATCTCTTGCATTTTGTTCAAATGAAGTCTACCTTAAAAAGGGCCATCTTCATCGGCCAAGTTGCTCTCAGTTTGTCCCAAAGTTTTGAGAGAAATCCCTGTTTTAAAGTCAAAATCAAGTTGAAAGTATGTAGGTTAGACTATGTATTACATGAATCTTTGGCTTAACTGCACAATCCGACTCATTATTGAAAGTATCCACAATGCCTACACAGGCACAGTAGAAGTCACTAATAATAATCTTCATGTTGCATTGTTTTTGTGCACTAGTATGACTACGACTACAAACAAATGACATGTTCCTTTTCCCATCACTATGACTATGCCTGCAGAGAAAGAACAAGTTCCTACTCAATCACTACGCCTATGACTATGACTGTAGAGAAAGGAGAAGTTCCTACTCAATCACTACTACTATGACTGCGCCTGCAGAAAAAGGACAAGTTCCTACTCCATCACTATGACTGCGCCTGCAGAGAAAGGACAAGTTCCGACTCCATCACTACGACTATAACTGCAGAGGAAGGACAAGTTCCTACACCATCATTATGACTATGACTGCAGAGAAAGGACAAGTTCCTGCTCCATCACTATGACTGCAGAGAAAGGACAAGTTCCTTCTCCCATCACTATGACTATGACTGCAGAGAAAGGACAAGTTCCTGCTCCATCACTATGACTACGACTGCAGAAAAAGGACAAGTTTCCACTCCATCACTACGACTATGACTGCAGAGAAAGGACCCATTTCATCACTACAACTATGACTGCGCCTGCAGAGAAAGGACAAGTTTCCACTCCATCACTACGACTATGACTGCAGAGAAAGGACCCATTTCATCACTACAACTATGACTGCACCTGCAGAGAAAGGACAAGTTCCTATTCCATCACTATAACTGCAAAGAAAGGACAAGTTCCTGCTCCATCACTACGACTATGACTGCAGAGAAAGGACAAGTTCCTGCTCCATCACTATGACTATGACTGCAGAAATAGGACAAGTTCCTGCTCCATCACTACAACTATGACTGCGCCTGCAGAGAAAGGACAAGTTCCTACTCCATCACTATGACTACGACTGCAGAGAAAGGACAAGTTCCTCCTCCATCACTATGACTATGACTGCAGAGGAAGGACAAGTTCCTACTCCATCACTATGACTATAACTGCACCTGCAGAGAAAGGACAAGTTCCTACTCCATCGCTACGACTATGACTGCAGAGGAAGGACAAGTTCCTGCTCCATCACTACGACTATAACTGCACCTGCAGAGAAAGGACAAGTTCCTACTCCATCGCTATGACTATGACTGCAGAGGAAGGACAAGTTCCGACTCCATCACTATGACTATGACTGCAGAGAAAGGACAAGTTCCTACTCCATCACTACAACTATGACTGCAGAGAAAGGACAAGTTCCTACTCCATCACTATGACTGCAGAGACAGGACAAGTTCCTACTCCATCACTACAACTATGACTGCAGAGAAAGGACAAGTTCCTACTCCATCACTATGACTATGACTGCAGAGAAAGGACAAGTTCCTACTCCATCACTATGACTATGACTGCAGAGAAAGGACAAGTTCCTACTCCATCACTACAACTATGACTGCAGAGAAAGGACAAGTTCCTACTCCATCACTATGACTGCAGAGACAGGACAAGTTCCTACTCCATCACTACGACTATGACTGCAGAGAAAGGACAAGTTCCTACTCCATCACTATGACTATGACTGCAGAAAAGGACAAGTTCCTACTCCATCACTACAACTATGACTGCGCCTTCAGAGAAAGGACAAGTTCCTACTCCATCACTATGACTGCATCTGCAGAGAAAGGACAAGTTCCTACTCCATCACTATGACTATGACTGCGCTTTCAGAGGAAGGACAAGTTCCTACTCGATCACTATGACTATGACTGCGCTTTCAGAGGAAGGACAAGTTCCTACTCCATCACTATGACTGCGCTTTCAGAGAAAGGACAAGTTCCTAGTACTAGGCTTCCTATAATGAAATAAAGCAAAAAGAAAAAGAGGACCTCTGTCCCCTCAAAACCAACAACTCCGCCATGGATATCATGGAAGATATCACCTTCAGAAGTGTGTTAGATTCTGCAGTTACTCAAAGTTTTTGCTATCAAAATAAATACAAATAATGCATGTTGTTTAGAATATACAAGTGAGCTATGAAAAAGCAAATCCAAACGACAAATTGATAACACTGAAGGATTGTCATTTGTATAAACACCATCAAAGCCAGGAATCTCGAGCTAACCGTAGGCTTTAGTTATTATACACATGCCTCAGTATGGTTGATATTGGGATTGCCGTACGATAGTTGTTATAGCTGGTATACAATTCCTGTTTTTGAGAATTCACACATTGTAGAAAATTGATGATTGAAAAAGAACTTACTTTTTTGATATTCTTATACCAATTAGTCTGAATAATACACTTTTCCAAAAAACTTTTCCTAAATCTTTACCTCCAGTATTTGGTCCTATGATGGGATAAAAGTTTGCTGATTCATGTTTTGGTGGACATGTTTTTAAGTTGCCACACATTTGTTTTTAACTATTCAAACCTCTGGAAATAAGTTTTAGGATGTTCCACTAATCTGCAGGTGGATTTTACGCTGACAACAATATTTGTTCATATAATTTCATTAAATAGTTTGTCAAAAAGTCACTTGTTCCTTAAGCAATAGCAAAACCACAAATCAAATGTAATCCAAATCCAATCATCAGTTCTTGAGATATTTTAATGACAAACAAACTCACCCTAAAATGTCCCCAACCCTCCATTTGGGCCCTTCCCCTGTTCCAATATGTCTCAAATTTTAATCACTTCTTCCTTTAAACAGTAACAAAATCACACACCAAATTTAATCCAAATCCAATAATCAGTTATTGAGATATCTTGATGGCACACAGATAAACAGAGGCGAAAACATAACCTCCGTTCAACTTAATGACTCAAATTTTGAATATGCATGTGCACAGTAAGATGGCCAGTGTTTTGAATTTGACAGAACGGGATCGAAAATGAAAAAATATTCTCTTGAAATGAACATGACAGATTAGTAAAAATTGGTGAAAAATTGTTGAGAAAGTTTTGTATGTTCATTCGCTGTCTACAAATTGTCCCATCAAACTGGAACTCACCCAAAAGGTCACTCAATTTTACATTCTACACAGCTGCAAACCACTCATTTGGATAGCTTGCAGCTGTGCAGAATGCAAAATTGCATGACCTTGCAGTTTTGAGGGAGTTCTAGTTTGTTGGGACAATTTGCAGATGGCGAATAAGGATACACTAGAAAGTCTAGATATTGGATTTGAGGAATTTGTTTTCAAGGTAGGTCTACGCCTATTGAATGTTATTTTTTTCTTAGCAAAAAAACGGCCAACTTTTTTTTCCATGGCTGGTGTATACAACGTCAACAACCAAGTGAGCGAATGTAAAAACTCACGAAGATAAAAGTGGAGCCTAAATGGATGGGTTCCTACCGTAGGCCTAGTACTTCATGTAAGCTTGCATGCTTTTGCCCCAATGTGAAACCGGTCGGTTTCCAAAACCAAACCTGTTTTAACCGGAACACAGGTTTTTCACCCGTAATGTAAAGCTTTGAACAAAAAGTGCATTACAGTAACTATAACTGCAGTGTACTGCACTGCTATATGATAGCTGCCAACGATATTTGTATCAGTATTTTCTGTATATAATGTTGAAAATGATAACGAAGGCATTGATCAATAAAATATTAATAAACTTTAATGTTGTTTGCATGTAAAGTGATTTAATACACCCCATTTTTCCCTCAAATTATGCCGATTTGGTCCGGGGTAAGGAGTATGGCAATTACTAAGCCAAAATATATGAATTTTTGTTGAACAAATTGTATTGTTACAGGTCTACAAATTGACAAAACAGTTATTATCTTAATTTCATTTTTTTTTTTAAATAAATGAAGACCTCCCCCCACCTCTCCCCCTTGCCAGTAGATAGATTCTCTGAGCCCAAGCAGTATTTATTTTGAAAAGGCACTTTTGTAATATTTATTTAAAAGTGTCCACAAATTCTCGCACCTTTGACAGTACAGTAATTGAGGTGAACTTTTCATTTTCAAAAGGGGCACTGTATTCATTTTTGTGTCGGGCACGCTCCCCCTGCCTTCCCCGTTCCTACACTTATATGTATTGAGCATCACGACATGGACATGAAATTCAATGAAACAAATATGCAATAATTGCCTGAAGAACAATTATTGACTAAGCTAGACTTTTTTTTAGCTGTATAGGCCTATATTCTTTTTCCAAATATTTTTTGAGTTTTGCCACATATTTTTATTTCGCTCAAATGATATTTTATTGTATATCGAACATGCTCCTCCATCGTAATATGTGATTTAAAGTTTTTCGTGCTGGTGACTTGTTCCTCGAGAAAGAGCATAAGTGCAAATATCTGAAAACTAACACCCGCCTGCGTAATCTGGCCTGAGCTGTGCGTTACTTGTGTACACCTGTCGCGAGTCGGATGGACAAAGTTGTCAAAGTAAATGATTAGCTCCGAAAATTATTTAATTTCATTCTTTTTCGTTGTATATAACTTAGGAGATAAAAATGTATTTCGTAAGTTTACAATATTTTTGTCATCAAATTGATAGCTCGTCAGTACTATTTTTAATGGTTTAGCCATCATAATTTGTAAAAGTGTTCGTCATATGAAAGGTCAAAATGAAAATCCCAATGGAAGTTTGTGTTAGGTTGTCTCACTCATTATTGCTAGTGTGTAGAATGTAGGGCCTACTGAGTGAGATCTGAGAATGTTTATCTCACTAAGGTCGAGTTAGCCTAATGTTAAACTTGAATGTGTTAGGCACAAGATTTCTTTCAGTCTTTTTACCTGACCAGTATGTGTTACTTTTGATTCATCATTTGAAAACACTCTTGCAGTATGCACTATTGTCCGTACACTTAAGGCTCGCGGAAACGCTTGACGACCTAAAAGCCAAATTCTGTTGGCGGTCAATGCCATTTTTTACCACCAAATCCGAGAAAAGACAGCAGTAACCAAAAATCTGTTTACGAAGACGGTGGTATATGACTAATTACACTTAGTCTCTGGCTTCTGCCTATTCAAGAAAAGGACGTCCATATCTGAGATGAGATCTCGAAATGACATAATGATCACATCTGACAATCTAAACTTCAGAATGGGCCGGATTTTGCTTCTTTCGTGAGAAAAACTCTCCTTCTCGTATCCAGTGTGAATGAAACTCTTCAAAATGAACATGTTTAATTTGAATTTATTTTTAAATGACAGGGTAAATTCTTGCTACACATGAGGTTATTACTATTCAGACACCGATGGTACGTAGCTCACTAAAAGTCGTCATGCATAGATAAAACGGTGAAGGGCGAAATTTCATTCAAAATTTTTAAATGATTGTTTTTAGAATAAAGAATTGGATTTCTCGCACTGAAATCTGTTGCAGCAGCCCATGTCTGCATGTCAGACTCAGAAGTGCATGCACTCAATCATCTTGGAAATTTTTTATTAGCTATCGCCATAACTCAGAAACGACACAGCCTTTCATGAAATCAAAAGTCTCAGTATTCTGCTTAATTTTTAATAAAATGTAAACACTTGCTTTGTGAATAAAATTGACGGGCCAAATGTTCCACTGCACTGGGTGTCTATTTTCAATTTGCCTCCAAGTTGGAGAACTATAAAGGTGTTGTGCTTTTAGCCCAGTTTGGCCCATGATTTGATAATGAATGCAATTCTGATCATGTTGCCATGGGGGCAAAAGATCAAACTAATCAAGTTTTTTTTTAACAATGAGTACAAACATACTTTTAAATTTTGTTTGTGTTCATTACCACGGTATTGATCATGTTTTGCCCCGAGTTAAACTAAAATCTTTTACAACCGCCTATCAAAGGCGGCGGAGTCATTAAGCCGCCGATGTTTTAGCCTATCCTATATCGATGCTAGATTCATAAGCTCTTCTTGCGGGCTTGCTTGAATGTTCTGGTTATCGAAGTGAGACAAACACTCGGTTATATGGCCCATTGCTGAAATTGGGATACCTTTCAGACTAAAATCACCGAAGTTCCGTGAATATAGTAATGCTAAATCATTGAAATTAAGATACAGGTCCTTGTTTTTGGCGTACTGTTCTTCTGTGGCTACACAGGAGGTGTCGAAGACTTGATTGTGCACCATTGCTTCAAACCTCTTCTCTGGTGTCATTTGTGTGTCATCTCCTTCTTCGCCTGACATTTTTTCGTCGTCGTATATTCCTTTCATCTGTTCACCGGCATTCTGTCTTGACTTTGGCTGTCCTTATTATTCAGTTGCTCCGACACAATCGCAATACATAGATCTGCCTTAGCCCTTACAACATCAAACCTCCTCTTATATTCGTCGAGCTTCTTGACATGACGACCACAAAAGATTGGGCTTTGATTAGATCAAGTCCAGTCGTCTGCAGGTACTGTAACAATGATGTTGTATCTTTGAAGACTCGCATGAAAACATACGCTGTTAAGATGGTCTCGCATAAGTGGTTAGCTTTTCCAGCAGATCTTTGGCATGAAAACAGACTGACAGAAATGTGCTGGCATGGATGTATCATTATACACCATCAGCATCGCTTGAAGAACCTTAACATAAAAGGCATCCTTTAATTGATCGAAAACGCAAAAGACCATCTGTATAGGCGCGGCTTTTAGCCTACCACCTTGTATTTCCAATAAGCTGTAGTCGCTTGCCCGACGTTCCCTTTCCTTCGCATACCTCCATCCGTTTATATGACTCCTTGAAAAGCTTAACCATTTAGTTTAACAACGAAAATAAATCGCTGGCTTGAACGACGACGCCTGTGATATCAGACACTACCAGACTAAGGACATGTGCGTAACACCACGATGGTAAGAGACCCTATATCAGTATATTTAGCTCTGAATTAAACTGTACTTCTACATGGGTTGATAAATTTGCCTCAAGAAATCCATATACCTTGAACACCTAGGTCTAATCGTAGGCCTTCTGGCTACCGACAGCTATTGGGCCGGCTGCTGCAGCCCCAGAGACTGGCCACTGAGTCCAATTTAACGGCCTCTGGCCTGCCTCGATCTCCCTTTGGAGGGCTGCTGGACCCAATTGTATGACCTACGATCGGTCTTAGCCTTCCTTTGGGAGGTTTTAAGGTAGAACAAATGAATTGGGGATGCGTTTTCTCAAGAAAAATGAATTGGCGATGGCATATTCCACGTTTTCATTATATCGAGTTTGTCAACGAATGAAATGTAATGGTTTTTACGGGGCAAGTATGGGCTGCAGGTGGTCTTCATGGGGGGTAGGGGAGGGGGTAGGGGCTCGTTCCTCCCACTTTAATTTCCAATTCGTCCAAATCCGATAAGAGAAAGTTTTGTCAACAATTGGTCAACATTCCTCCCCTCCCCACTTCAATGGCTGGTGGAAAATTTCCCTAGTTATGTTTAAATCTTGATTGACTTCAGGCAGTAGAACGTGTGCATTTGGTCGAAGTGAGCAAAGGAACCGGAAAACGGAAATGAATGCATAAGAATTTTTCCGTCATTGATACTTCCTTGCCTATAAAGTACGGATATTTTGTTGTCTAAAAAGACATGCACAAAGCGCATGACTATTCGTAGTTTCGTACTGAAGAATGTACGAAACTAGTTTTCATTATTTTCTCGACGTAGGTAAGTTGTTGTTTCAAGGTTTTAGGTAAGTGGGAATCAACACAAGCGAACCACAAATAAATGCTTTCTCCTTTAGATGTGCTCCTTGTTAGCATGAACGATGTTAAGAAGCGGAGGCGAGTGCACATTTTTTCCCCGCGCTTGTTGTTTGTTTACTATTCTTTGATCAGTGATAAACTAATTTCCTGCACTGATGACTCGGAGCGCATAGAATGCGTCAGAAGTAAAATACGCGCAGTTTAAATGCGTGTGTTTTGTACGTTTATGTGTACCACGCACGTTCAAGTAATCAGCGCGTACCAAAACTGCTCACTGCTTTCCCAGCAACTTCGATAACTTACATCGTGCTTGTGGCAAAAGCACTAACGATCGTGTGAAAATGTGCATTTTCTTTATGACGAATGGAACATTGCATTCTTGTTTCTTTAGACAACCAATGAGGGTTTTGCACTCGCCTCATTTTGCTTTATTTCATGTTCGTGCGCGAGTTGCGTTACTCATGAGATGGTTACTGCGTTGCTACAAAAGATTGACAAAACTTATCCTCATGTGCATATCTTAAGACGCATATTTAAGATTACTTTCGAAAAAATTTTACAAAGCATTATATTATTTGCGCAATGGCAACATTTTTCTCAAGGAGAGCGAGGAAGAACAAGGCGAATCGCAGAAGGTAATTTTTACCTCTGATTTTCAATTAAAACGTTTGATAATTTGCCTCTTAATTTAAGAGTATAGAGACTTTATAAAATGACCTAAGAACATAGGTCTAACAGTTAGGCCTAATTTTCTAACATCAGTGGTTAATAGCAAATTTGCACTCCCTGCCTAAATTTATAACCCCTAATTACACAATAATCTTCTCCGGATTCATAAAGGATTTGTATAGGCCCTGGGGTATTATGAAAAAATACTTTGATTTAGGATTTGTATCTTGGTGGGAGGCAGGGGCTACCTTCGCTACCTATTTTTACAGAAATATTACGGTTATTTTCAAGAGAATATTCTTTAAAATGTCTTCTTTCATTCTGAATATATATGCTTTATTTTTTCAATAATTGTTTATATCAAACTATGAAAAGACAAAATTGCTTGTTTAGCCTAGATACTATTCATTTTCTTCATCTTTTGCTATGCTACACGTTTACTGTTGTACTTAAAAGTGTGGACACTTTCAATTTTATGAAAAATGAAGACTTTTTTTTTGAAAATCGAAGGATATTTTTGGAAAATTGGAAGAAAATGTTCTGAAAATTGTCCGGCAATGAAGAAAAGTTCTTGAAAATTGACCAAAATATTCCTGAAAATGGGCAGAACTTCCCGATAATTTAAGGAAATTTCCCTAAATAAAAAACTGCCCGAAAATAAAAGAAATTTCCCAAAAGACAAGAAACTTTACCGAAAATCGAAGAATAGTTGCCCTAAAATGAAGGAAATTTACAAAAAATTTAAAGAAAAAAAATCTTAAAAATTTTCAGAAAATTTACCACCAAAAATGAAGAAAAATTACAGAAAATTTAAAAAAAATTATTCCAAAAATGAAGAAAAATTACAGAAAATTTACCCCAAAAATGAAAATGATTTTTCGAAAATTCCATGAGAGTGAATGAATGCCTTCCCTCTGATTCCGCCCCTAATTGCAAGTATTTTAATTTAATTTGAACAGCAATGCAACCCTTGTATAACGCAAGCAACGTGGAAAACGTTTCTGTGTACATTTCGCAAAAATAAAAAATCACGATTTAACTGGACAACATGGCTGATCACGGTACGCATGAAGCAATAAAAACATCGGGTCAGTTAACTCACGGCGACAGTCACCAGACCGGGAAGCAGTTTGATTTATTTTCTTATATGCAATGACGAAAGGCGAAAATAAGGTGTTAATTATCATAACAGGTTAAAAACGGCTTCCAACGGCACTGAATCTTTTGAAGGAAAATTGCCCAAAGATGAAGATGATTTTCCGAAAATTCCACGAGAACAAATGAATGCCCCCCTCAGAATCCGTCCCTAAAACTTAATTTGAACAACGATGCAACCCTTGGATAGCGCAACGTGGAAAACGTTCCTGCCTACGTTTCGCAAAAATTTCACGATTAAACTGGACAATATGGCCGATCACGGTACGCGTGAAGCAATAAAAGCATTGGGCTCAGTGAATTCACTGAGCCCAGTTAACTCACGGCGACGGTCTGAAGTCTTCAGTAATGTACGTGTGAAGATATTTGGTGGGTCACCAGGCCGGGGAGCAGTTTGATTAATTTTCTTATTTGCAATGACGAAAGGAGGAAATACGGTGTCAATTTTTATAACAGGTCTGTGCACCTCATCCCTTCTACCCCCTCCCCCCCCCTACCCCCTCCCCGCTTCCAATGGCACTGAATATTCTATCCTCATATATTCGTCGGTATGCGCTGCAGGTTTAAGTTGTAATGAACTAGTGACGAATACCGTATTCGCCAGTATGCGGAATGAACTTTGTTTGAAAAAGTAACATTCGTCAATTGGGTTTTCATTTATCTCAACAACGCCCCATTATACAAATTCGAGAGTAGGCGTAATCGATTCTCCGACCCGAAATTAGGTGAAAGTGTCAAGAACCTCAAAAAACTGAAAAATGACATTCACCACTACGTAAAAAGAGGGACAATATGTTAATTTACCTAGTATTCCTAATTAAAGAAAAAACGAAAAATTATTTGTATAGAAATGATTTAAAAATTGTCTCGGAAGTTGAATTATGTCATCAAACTGTATATTGCACTTGTCACTTTACAACACACTGGTAAAATATTTGAGATACAATAACCCCTAAGCATAAGAAGATATCAACGTATCATTTCACCAATTTGTTTTTCTGCAATAGTCCTCTGTCATATCAGGAATATATCAACTCCCTGGTCATATAAATGTACATGAACATTCACAGGAATAATCCTTTAAGAGTTGAACTATTCTTTTGCTTGGAGTAGAAATAAGTTTTGTTTTTTAGCTTTGTTTATACTTTCATTATTTAGCGTCTCATTCCACCAATGACCAGATGTTTTCTATTGAGATGTCTCACACTGATTTGGTGCGAGCCAACATCAGCCGCTTGGCTTATGAATTCAATGATGAAGTCTCCCATGTGGTATGATTGATAATAGCTCTTGCAGTAGCGGCTTAATCTGATATAAAAGACCTAACATGGAAGCAAGTTCCTCTCTGTACTCCCTGACCAAACACTAAACATTTTGCAATCAAATTCTCGTACACCATTACAATGTAAAGAACTCTTTCATTCCAGTTACAATTATGAATAATATCTTTTATGCAATGGCAAAGCGCTCTTTAAGATAAAAATGTCTTGAGATAAATTTTGAAATGTTTTTTGTCTCAAGGTTTGGCTACTGATATGGTGTCAGCGTCATGTCAGTCAGTATATATTGAGTTACTTCTATATTGTTCAAAAGAGTATTCAAATCTTAGCAGATCAGTTTTTGAATTGTGAAAATAAGACTTTCCAGTAGTTATGGTAGATTTTTTGCTCAATTTTTATTTTGTTCTTAATTTGTGATGTATGACTGAGCATTCAGCTCACAATTTGTATGGAATTCTTTCAATTGTGTCACTGAAAATAATAGGAAAGCATAGTCCTGCTTTAATTTATTTAGGGTGAGGTAAAGGCTCAAAACGTTTTGTCAAAATGGCTCCACTATCTCAAAGAATTATTTAAGACATTTCAAAAAACCAAAGGAATTACAAAATAGCATAAACTTTGTAACAAATTTACAAAGAAATTCATTGCAATAAGCCCTTAAATATGCTGTAATTTTTTTTAGTTTTAATACAATTTTGGTGCTCTCATGGGTTTTAAAAGATTTTAAATCAATTTAGGTAATATTTCCTTTACTCGTCCATATACCATTAAAGTATTGTCTTTTGCATGTTGTGATTATTATCATTTAAATAATAAATGATCAATGACATTTATCTCAAAAGCAAATTGTCAATTGCAGAATATTTGTGGAATTGTTTGGAGTCAAAAGAATTTGCATACATCAGAAGTTGTTTGCCATTAAAGAGGCGATATCGTCATATGTGCACAATATTTAGAATTCCTTTCAAATTTTTTGATTAATTGAAATTTTGCTGCGCGATTCGTTGTCTCGTATGGCAAGGTATATAGTTATTTAAAACGCAAAGAAGGTCATTTTAAGAGATAGCCCAGATGCTTGCGGCGATCGCAAGTAACGTCTTTTTATCAAATCATGCCGTGAGTTCAAGTCCCAGTAGAATCGTTTATTTTGACTTTTTGCTTTCATCTTCTTCTTCTTTTTTTTCTCAGTAATTTTCATTTGGTGACTATCATTGTAGTATTATTATACTAAAATTTCACTTTCGCTTTCTGATAAAAAAACATTGAAAAAAACAAATAAGTTTCTCGTCACAGTAACGTAATGCGCTGTGTATGTAATTCTGCACACACAACGTACATGCTAGTCTCTGGCTGTACTGTGTGGTACAAACAGACAGAGGATCGGATCTTGCCTCCACAACCGGAAGTGACGTCAAAAATAAAGTCCCCCCCCCCCCCATTTTTACCGTATTTTACTGAGACGAGCCTCCCTCTTTAGGTGATCATTATCATGTCCTTTATGTCCTTGGTTGAGGATTTTGAATGTTGTAATGGTCATCTTTATTGAATGACCACAAACAGTAAACTGATTACAAAATGATTGAGAAAACACAAGCCAATGTAAAACATCAATTTAAATAAGGGCTTCAATGTAGCATGCCATAGATTTCTAACCTTTACAGAAAAACACAGAGGTACAGCAGCTCAGTGGTAAAGAAGTCCTGCTCGTATTCGAAAGGTACCGGATTGGATTCCCGTCATGAGTGCTGCATTGTGTCTATGAGCAAGATAAGGGAGTTAGTCTGCGATGTACTGGCGTCCCGGAGTCATGTACTCTCATCCGTTTGCGCCATTAAAACCGGAGATATAAGCACCGGCTTATATCCGGCTTACAGAAAAACTAGCAGCGAGGTGAATGGAAATTGAAGGTTGGGATAAAATGAGAATGATCAAACGAGGACTATGCTAAAAACTCTAAGATTTTCTTTAATATCATAAAATGTTCATAACTTTTTCAAAGTGAATGATTTTATATTCATGCACTTTTTTTTTTTTTCTCAGCAGGTTGTTATTCAAGACAGGCAGAGATTAAGCCACCAATCAAGGAGAAAAGGTAACTCAATGGGCAGAACGCACGGCTGAAGGTCCCAGGTTCAAGCCTCAGTCAGGTCTAACTCAAGTTTTCCACAGCTATGCAGACAGATATGCTGAACATCAAAGCGGAAGCATTTTGTCTGCAGCTCCTACTCCTCATTCAGCTCTTGAGAAAAGTGACACATGACGCACACCGTGCCCTGAAGGGGACGTTAAGCTTTCGGTCCCGAAGGCAGGAGAGTCACCCCTACCTGGCTCACTATTCGAGAAGAGAAGCGTGAAAAGACGGTATTCATTCACTTTTCCTACAAAGTGCGCCCATAGGCAGCCGGAGAACTAGTCTGTTAATTGTATAGCGCATTTGAATAGTTCTTTAAACGATTGTTGACAAATTATCTGACATTGATTTCATTTCGGATATTTTTCTTCAATTTGGGGAATTTTTTTGGTAATTTATTTGAATGTTGGGCACTTTTCAAGCAATTTCCTTCATTTTAGGGCAATTTTCTTCAATTTTCAACCAATTTTACTTCCGATTGTCGGGAAATTATCTTCAATTGATTTCATTTCGGGGAATTTTCTTAAATGTTTGGACAATGTTTTGATTATTTTCTTCAATTTTGGGCAATTTTCTTCAATTTTCGAACAATTTCTTTCAATTTTGGGCAATTTTCTTCGATTTTCGGAAATTTTCTTCCACTATTTCAGGCAGTTTCAACAGAGATCGGACATAATATATTTGTCATAAAAAGTTGTATAACTGATTTTGACCTGACAGCCTTGGTCTGCTGGTCCCTGACAACTTTTCTATTTCATCCTTAAGTCCCGCTAGGCATATTCCTGTTTCTCATTATCAGATTTGAATGAAATATTTTTTCCATGAAGAAATGAGATCAAATTTGAAAGAATTAAAAAAATATTTTCACCGAATTTATGGAGACAATTTATCAATCCGCAGCGGGGCTGAGGTCCCCGAATCGTGATTATTAAAAATCATCTTGCAAATAGATCCTTCTGTTTTGTAGAAAATTTTATTTTTGAAGTTTCTGATGTTAATTCGCAGGTGGGTTCCAGAGGACGGTTCCCCCGTACCTTTTTGTATTTATTACTAAGCTAATTTAGAGCCATTGTAAAACAAATAATGAGAAGTTGATAGCTGCACTGAAGAGATGGATATTGAATGATATCAATAAGCAGAGATAACAAAAAAAGAAACGATATGTTATATTGTTCAAAGTATACTGCTAACGTTTAGGTGTGTGAAAATACATAGCTTTAGTGTTATAAAAATTTTTTTGTGGAAATTCCAAAAGGAGGGGTGAAAACCCCGCCCCCTCCCTCTTTCTCCTCCACCCCGAACCCCCTCTAGATTTGCTGGTGAAAGAAGACCATGATGATTTACCCGTATAACTTTCAAAGGTGGCTTCACAAAGAGTCCGGGTGGGCTATAACCATGGGTTTTGGAAGGAACTAGGGGCGAGAGGGCAGAAAATCAAGTGAGGGCACTTTTTTTAACATGAATTGAGGTAATTTTTTTCGAAAATCAACTCTCCCACTTTTTTCTCCAAATGTGTACCTTTGTATGCTGATGTTTTGTATCTTTGCGTGATTTTGTGAACCACTCCACCCACTTTTGACACCTCCCCCCACTTTCGGTAGGCAAATCCCGCCAATGGATTTGAGATTGGGGAGCCAGGACCAGTATTGGCATTTCCTATTGGGCTCATATGTAAAAGGCCTAAAAGGAAATTATTGAAGGCCATGCCCCTCCCACCATGGCCCTCGATGTCGGAGCCTCTGGTAAATGACATGTTTAATTGTGTCAAATAAATACTGAATGTATGTTACAACTTCTATGTACTAGATTTGTGAGTAAGTGGCTTCAAGAATTCATAGAAGACTATTTCATATAACTTTCAAAAGTGCACCTCCTGCCTCAGTTCGCCCTCAACTTTCGAGAGGGCATCTCCTGCCCCGGTCCGCCTTAACTTTCAAAAGGGCACCTCCTGCTCCCGTTCGCCCCCAACTTTGAAAAAAGATACCTCCTGCCCACCGGCGTAGCTACAGTCCTACGGACCGGGCGAGTGAGGCACTGCGGGTCCCGGTGGTTTATAGGTATATTGGTATAAGTTTACGGGCCCTCTTATAGGGTCCGAGCTAGGAGCTGCTCCCCATTAGCTACGCCACTGCACATACCCCAGTCCACCCTCACCTTTCAAAAGGACACCTCCTGCTCCGTCCGCCATACTTTAAAAAGGGCACCTCCTGCCTTCTTGTCCCGTGATTCCGACCAGTAGCGTAAATCCATGTAACAAATGTGTGGGAGGTGAGAGGGGGGAGGGGGGGAGGGGGGGGGGGGGGGTGATGTTTTTTTGTTATTTGCTGTTTTGTGATAGCGCCATCCTTTCGGCGGCCATTGTCGATTACCTTTGACTGTTGATACGAAATTAAAGTCGTGTGCATCAAGAAAGCCTTTTAAGATGTTTCACTGAGCAGTCCTTGATTTTTATTAACTTAGAGGATGTATTTGATCTGATACCTTTCGGTATTATTTGATTGACTGGTAGAGATGATTAGACTGCAGTAATTTGAGTTCAAAGGAGGTGGAAAACCACAATTTGTAAGTGTTTGGTGTTTTCTCTTTTTGTTAGTGTTTGCACTGGCTTGTTTGTCTTGTTTGCCTCTTTTTCAGGAGTTTGACTGATTTTAGCATCATATCAGCATTTAATTTCCAGTCCTAAGTGATGACAATATTTTACTTGAATTACATTGAATCACATGGATATTGAGTGCAAGTCATTATATAAAATATCTTTGGTCCACTGTGTTGATGAAGTGCATGTAATATATATTGGACAATCAATTGAACTGAAAACATACTGATGTGAGAACCTGAACTGTAACTTTGGAACTTTGATTTGTGATGCTTCAACATTTCTTTATGCCATCAGAACTCATTATCATCAGGCAAATATATTGTTTTGTTTTTTTAATGGATTTTCGGACACACATTTTTTAGTCCATCATTTCTTCTTTTACTTTTCAGTCTTACCGCAACAACTCAAGGAAAGAAACAAATAAAGGTTACATCAGCCATAAAAGGAGCCTCTTGTTATTCTTGAGTTTGGTTAACTTAATTATAGAGGGCGGGCTACTACCCCAAGGCCATTACAGGGTGATTTGTAAGATTGATCCGTTAAGGTGATACCGACGGTGTCACTGCGAGCGCGCGCAGCACTCGCTTTTAGCTGTGGAGTCCAGAGGCACGCATAAGAGTTCCTGTTGGGGTCGAGTGGCGAAACCCGGTAGCGGTCAAGGGCGAAGCCCCCGCTCTCGCAAAATTGACATTTGAAAGGCAAAAACGCACGTCACAACGCATAGAAAGAAAGTGTATTATGCAAGTTAAAATTCATGTCAAAGAGAACTATAATACACCATATACAAATCACAAAATCATGAAAACGCATAATGTGTATATATAAAGTTTTATTGTTCACGTTTCTGTGCATGGATATTGATTTATGGTCAGTCTTTAAAAAATGTCTGATAAGCTTCCAATAATTTACTATGAACATGTCAGTGGATGTGTAAATTTTGTCAAACTTTTAAAACGAACCTGTTCTATATCCCGGCCGTCCCCCTCTATATCTTGGCGTTCATGTATTACATACAATATCGCACAAAGTGGCTGTAGATTCGTCAAATGGTCATAACCGTTCCGGTATTTCAACAAGCTTTAAAAATCCAAATGGTTATTATGTTTTAGATTTCAAAAGAGCACTTTCTCAGAAAAGGTCGTTCTTCAGAGAAAAGTTTGAAAATGTAAAATATCTATAATAATTTATTATAACGACCAATCATCACGTAGCTACCTGAGATTTATATACAATAATTTTGGAAGACAAAAGACTTCAATAAATGTTTTAAAAATCCACCAAAAAGATGCCCTCATTTTGGGTCTAGTCAACTTTAAGTCAAGAATTTTCATTTTTTCTCGGTTTTCTGTATCAATGGCGGAAAGCTGTTTGTATTATAGTAATCAACAACTCAAAAAAATGTCGTCCCATAATCTATAGGCCTATGTTGATCTGTTTATGCCTTTACTCATTCTTAAAAGTATAATAAAGGCTCCCCAAATATATAAGAGCAGTTTTAGTATTGTTTTATTCATTAGCAGTAAATTGATAGTTATGCTTGTGTAATTTAGTTCATAAGGTTTAAGTTTCTACAATTACCAGTTCGGACAATTTATGTTGCATTTCACACCGAAGAACCTTGTGCCCGAACTGCAAATTTACTGATTTACATCTTTGTGCAATCGAGTTTCCGTTGCAGAGAGCGAGGTGTCAATTGAAGCGTGAAATTTTATGCAAATTTTTGGCTTTCCAAGTTTAAATCATTACATTGAGTTTACGTCACCCAGAGTAAAGAATTTCCGTTCAATGAAGCGCCGAATTTCCGTCGCACGTATCACGGGTTTTACGTTGCCAGAAATGGGGAATTTAAGTTGAATTAAATTCATTGTGTACGTTGTAAACACGTTATACATAAAGTTTGCGTCACCCGAAGCACGGCGTTTACATCGCCAGGAATGAGGCATTTACGTTGCATTAATTTTCATTTTTACGTTTTAAACACGTTAAACATGGAGATTACGTTACCCGGAGCACGGCGTTTACGTCGCCCGGACAGGGGCAATTAAATTGCAATAAATTACATTTTTACGTTGTAAGCACGTTAAACAAGGAGTTAACGTCAACCGAAGCACGGCGTTTACGTCGCCAGAAATGAGGCAATTAAGTTACATTAAATTACATTTTTACGCTGTAAAGTACGTTAAACATGGAGTTTACGTCACCCGAAGCCCGGCGCTTCCGTCGCCCGGAGCGAGGGGGTTAAGTTGCCTTACCTATTACGGGAGACATGGTCACTGAAACACGAATTTTAGGCCTTTTTTAAAAAGGCGGTTCCGTTCAGTTTAAGTGATGTTTAGGCCAGCGTAATCGTTAATTTCGTTGCCGTGAAAGGTCACAAAAGCGTGGAAAGCAAAGAAAATTATTACCTGCATATTGTGCTGATTGCTTTCTGTCAATTTTCGTATCACAATTTAATGTCAATTTATCAAAATTTACAAGAAAAAGATAATCTTATTCGGTCAAAAAATTATTTCCCCTTCTGAAAATGCTGGACCCGTATACAGGTATACGCAAATATATACATCAGCAGAGCCATGGACGGGATTTGCCCACCGGAGTGGGGGCAAAGTTACAAAGTAACATTTTACTTATAGAAAGTGAGGTCAAAATCATAAAACTGTATGGAAAATGAAGAAAATGCTTTCCTCTATCCCTAATCTAGCAATTTAAATGTGTAGGAGGGATTTCTTTCATATATATATATATATATATATATATATACGTTCTTGTTGGCCAACCCAAAAATCAGCATCTTGTCGAGCTAGGCAAACAGATATATCTACCGTTTCGGGCATAATTCCATTAAAATGGCAAAGCCACATGATGGGGGAATGTCTAATTTCTCTTCCGGCAGAAATAACGTTAATAAGGTCGCTCTGATCCCATACTTTTTGGACGTTGACATCAAAATTTACAGCTCCTTTATGGCGGCTGCCCGGCTATGCCACTGCATCCAACATTTTACAACCCTGCCCAAGAATCATGGTGAATCACGTTTTCAGTAACATACCGAATCATGTTTTCAGTGTCATAGCGAGTCATGTTTTCAGTATCACACCGAGTCATGTTTTTAGTATCATAGCGAGTCATGTTTTCAGTATCGTAGCGAGTCAAGAGGACATTGTTACATCTACGCTCATAAAAAAGTCACGTATTTGGAACCTTCTTGTCTCTTTCTAAGAGCTAGTGTATAACAGAGTCGGGCATGATTAAGAAATTATATATCTGTTTTAAGCAGTAGGGCCTACATACGATATCTTACATTTCTGCTTGATTTAAATGGCTTCCCAAGTATATATTGTCAGCATGGTGCTGAGTCAGGAGGGTATATGACCCCGATATCTAGCCGAGTCTGGCATGTTTCCGATAAATCACTGATTTAGTGTCCGACATGTCGCATCCCTCTCGTTAAAGATAACTTGGTAACTTGCCTCCAGATCCCTAGGTATCTAAGTTTTTACAATTCTGTAAAATGGTCAATTCTGATGGGACTTTTTGCTGTTTGCTATAGTTTTTAGTAAATTTTAAACAATTCAAATGCATGTTGTTGCTACCTGACTGTAGGGAGATATCTATATGCTTGGTATTTTCGTATGTTGGTTTTCCCGACATCAAAAGAAAAAAACCCAAAATACTTTACCCATTAATTTTTTGTCCACTGAGAAATTCTTAAAAACACCATAGTTTCGCGCAAACGGTATTTTATACCAAGTCAACATTAACTCTCGATGAAAAGAAAACTCATAATAAACATTAAAAAAGATAGTTCGGACATATATTCTCCTAACTTCTTGATTATCTCCGATTTTTTACAGCATGAACAGTTACAGTACAACATAAATCCAGCATACATCAAAATTGATTAAGAACTGGACTAAATCCAGGAAAGTGTAAAATCCTCTACGTTACGTCACCATTTTTTCTTCCATGCTCTTTCACGTGACCTCCTAAAACAGACTCATATCAGACTCATGTCTGTATGTCTGCGATATATCTTCGAAAGTCTCTGTTACTTGGTCTGGGATTGGGCTCAGCCAATCAAAATACGATACACCTACTTCAAGAACATAAGCGTGCTCAACAGCAAAAAAAACAAAAAAACAAGTGAACTTGCGCAGACCGATAACCAACAAAATCTAACAACTACATCTTAAACACTGATTTAATGGGAGTAAACCTTAAACCAATCAGAAATCTAGTTTAAATGAGATAAACCAGGTGCTTTTGTTTCCAGGAATGAGGCAAAATTAGAACTGCTATTGTCTCTTTAACCGAACAATCCTTCGTCTGAAACAAAATATAAGTTAAGAAATTACTGTGAAAACCCAATATCTTCGTTACTGATACCGCCTGAAATGGGTATGAAACACTGAAAATGCAATGGTTAAAGGCGAATATGCTCTACTATATACGACAGTATAAGTTCATGGCTCTGATATATCTGCTCAATGAACGGCAAACTATTCGATTATCATTCAACAACTAATTATTTACAAATATCAGATACAGATAAATCCAAAAAGCACAGGTATTTGACGAGTATTCAATTCTATTTGGCAGTTTGATGATAACATTTTATGTATTATAATTTTTTACTTAAGTACGCTTTCGTGATTGCAGATATAGTCAAGTTGAAGCAATCAGTTGTTTAATATGAATTTCATAAATACATTAGGGCCGGGCCGGATTTAGCAATGGGCAACGTGGGCAGTTGCCCACGGGCCTCCACAACCAGGGGCCTCCACATATTTCATGAATAAAAATTGTAAGGGAAAAATGTGGTAGCAACCTGTTAATTTGTATTGGTAGGAGTGGTAGCAACCTGTTCATTTGTACTAAAAATTGGGCAGACAAACAAGTTTACAAAATGAAAATTCTTGAACATAAATTTATTCAAAAATCACAAAATACTGCACCATTTTGCATCTAAGCACCCTTAATTATCTAAAAAAATCCAAAGGGGTACACCCTCTCCCCTTAGACCCCTCTCCTAGGACGGCGGTTATTAAAGTAGTGTGAGCCTCCACTCCTGAAGTTGCCCATAGGCCTCCACATGGCGAAATTCGGCCCTACATCAGGGATATGGTGAAAATGATTGCTTTGAACCAAGATCCCGACAACAAGGCCGGGTAGCTGTCATTTTCTCTCAATAGAGGAAGATGTGGGAGGGGGAAGGGGGAACTTTCCCCTGCCAAATTTTCTTTTAAAACAACCTGAACGTTTGACGAAAAAAAATTATGACCTGTTTAATTTCAGACTAATACGGACCAATTTTGGGTCAGCTGTGTAGGCATACCACTGAACTTTTGGGAACAATTAATCATATATATAAATTTTTCTTGTCAACCTATTGCGCACCGTTTTTTGCCGACTGGGAACAATCTTATAACATAACATAATAAGATGACGGGCTAAGAAGGATTAGTCATCCCATAAAAAGCCCAAACTAATACCACACACACACACACACACAATAAAGTAATAATAAATAATAATAATAATAATGATAATGATAATAATAATAATAATAATAATGATAATAATAATAATAATAATAATAATAATAATAATAATAATAATAATAATAATAATAATAATAATAATAATAATAATAATAATAATAATGATAATAATAATAATAATAATAATAATAATAATAATAATAATAATAATAATAATAATAATAATAATAATAATAATAATAATAATAATAATAATAATAATAATTAGAATAATAATAATAATAAATAATAATAATAATAATAATAATAATAATAATAATAATAATAATAATAATAATAATAATAATAATAATAATAATAATAATAATAATAATAATAATAATGATAATAATAATAACAATGATAATGATAATAATAATAATAATAATAATAATAATAATAATAATCAATCAATCAATCAATTAATCAATCAATCAATCAATCAAGCAGTTAATCAACCAATCAATCATCATTCAATCAATCAATCAGATCGATCGATTGATCGATCAATCAATCAACCAGTCAGTCACAGTCAGTCAGTCACAGTCAGTCAGTCAGTCAATCAAATAATCTATCAAGCAATCAACCAACCAACCAACCAACCTAGCAATCGATCGATCGATCAATCAATCAATCATTCAAGCAAGCAATCAAGCAATCAATAGAGCAATCAATTGAGCAATCGATCGATCAATCGATCGATCAACCAATAAATCAATAAATCAATCAATAATAATCAAAGACGACCAGAGTTAGTAAAGAACTTATCAATGTTGACTTTACAATATGTGAACAAATTGGAGCTAACTACCCACTCAGGCAAGCCACTCCACTCATTAACAACTCTCTGCGAAAAGCTAAAACGCTGAATATCTATCCGACTCTTTGGTCAACTTTAAACTGTTACCACATGTCACATGAGGATTAGCTAAGACATGCAAAAAATAACAGGAAGTCGAAGCATCACTACCAGATAGGAATTTAAAAACGTGAATCATATCACCACGTACTCATTCTTAACTCAAGCGTGGTCAAACCAAGAATTCGAAACCTATAGACTCATTAGAGAAATTCCTTACTTCGGAAATAAGCGGCTCTTCGCTAAACCTCCTCCAAAATTAACTTATTTCATTCATAAAAGGGACTCCAAGCCTGAATAGCATATTCAAGGTGAGGCCAGACTAAGTGCTTATACAAATTAACAACCTATCTACCAAGAAAACAAAAATTTCTTCGAATCAAACCAAGCATCCTATTTGCCTTTGCAGGTGCTTAAATCACACTATTTTGATAGTAATGACAACACCTAGATCCCTTTCTTGATCAACACAACCAAATTTTAAACAATTCATGCACTAATCAAAACCCAAAATGCTTTGATCAAAATGAATAACTTCAAAAAAAAAAGAAGGTAGGAGTGACAAAAGCAATTCTCTAATTACTAGGAACAACCAGTGGCGTTGTACCAGGAAGAAACAGCCCTCCCCCCCACCCCACCCTACCCCCCAACCCCAGCCCCCATTGAAGCATCAAAATCATCGTGAGAAAAAAAATAGGCCCTGTACGTGTTGATCTATAACTTCTTCCTATACTATTAACCAAGTAATATTCCATTTGTGTAGTCCAAAACCGCGTGAATTTTCCACAGAAAAGACAACAAATTTCGCCATTTACCTTTAGCACTCGAGCGGGCCCCTGGATATCGCGCTCGGACAGGAACCGATGCATGGCGATAGCCCGTCGGCAATATTTAAGATCTGCTCCTTCCATGAAGGGAAAACAATTTTATTGAATACAGCTGATAGAAACCTTTCGGGAGGGCGCCGAATGCTCACAGGGGCTCATAAATTGTTATGAAAATATACTCTTATATACTTTATATTCTCATCGTTGTAAATATTTTTCTCAAAGCTTTATTTTTACAACAGAAACATGAAAACCATTACTAGACCCCAACTAAAGACACATATTGAAGTCACTGGGATCCTGCATTTGAACATTCGTTCCAAAATAATATTCCTATTAACGAACTTTAGTTCGGAATTGACATAATTTTGAGCAATTTTCTGTTAGCAAAGGATCATAGGAAATATCACAAAATGGCGGCTTCCATGTAGCAAAAAGCTCCTATTAATAGAAACATATTTGTTCCCATTATAGGCATGCTACCGGACTGATTAAAACCATGACAAAAGTAGGGCTTCCTGCGAAAATATTTGGGCAGTTTTCTTCAATTTTCAGAAATTTCCTTCATTTTGCAGCAATTTTCTTCAGTTTTCTTCAGTTTTTTTCATTTTTCTGGAAATTTTCTTCGTTTTCGGGAAATTTCCTTCAGTTTCGGGAAATTTGCCTCCATCCTGGTAAAATTTCCTTCATTTTCGGGATATTTTCTTCAATATTTGTGCAGTTATCTTCAATTTTCGAGATTTGTTTTCAATTGTTAGAAAGTTTTTCTTCAATTTTGAAGAATTTTTTTTCATTTTTTGGGAGATTTCTTTCATTTTTAGAAAATTTCATTCATTTTCCGAAATTTTTCTCCAATATTAGTAACAGTTTAAGAAATTTTAGGGAAATCTTAACAAAGCAGCGCGTCCGGAGGCTTCGCCCCCTGAACTCCTTCCAAGGCTTTGACGGTTCCTAGATTCGAAACACTGATTTTAAGAAATTTCCTAAACGGTTCATGCCAATTTACTTCTATGAGCCCAACGTTTTACTCTTATGAGCTTTTTTTTCCTGGGGGTGGAGTGAAGAGGAAGAGGGGGAGGCAAAATTCTATTTTCTCCAGTGTAACATGACCCAGCACGCCACTGGGAACAACGTCAACATCAAAGCACTTTAAAAAATAATACTCAGCTGCTCAGGAAAAAAACAAAAAAACATCAGAACACTCGCGTAAGACAGCAGGATGTCACACCGGACGGGTACTTTATTTGAATTCAGACCCTTTATCTTCGTAGACACAACATTAACTAAAAAATCAACATCCCTAATGGATACTAAAGAGTGCACACTAAGATACTCCACAACATCATCAGCAAAGGACTCCTTAAAAACAGACACACAGCAGTCATCCAAAACCTCAGCCATATTCTTACCACCATTGATAGCAAACACCACCAGTGCCCTGAAGGGGACCAACAAACTCCTTGGCATGCTTGTTTTTTGCTTTGAGAGAACATGAGAATGAAACAACTTAGGATTAATCTTAACCTCTTTGGACAAACGTTTTTTCAAAAAGCACTGTAGTATTTCCTATTAAACCCTTTATGAAAAGTTCATGATTCTTATACCTAGCAAGCTTCGCAGTACGCACCCACCGTGTTCATAACAACACCATAACTTCTTATTTTCCCGAACAGCCCGCAAAACCTCATGAGACATCAACACTGGCCGATTTCGCCTACATACTTTCTTTAATGGGACAAAACTATTTACACCCTCCAAATTTTTGTTTGGACAACCCATGCTCTAGAAGGATCTAAATAACAGAGCATGCAAAGAAGTCCAATCGAATGACAAATTATTCTGAAGTGCAGCTAACTCAGCATTCTTAATGTCTAAAACCAGTTTATTAGATGGATAAGCCTTTGTGAAACAATCCAGATTAGAATTAATGAGGTCATGATCACTACATCCTACCTTGCCGCTACTTGGCACATTTCTAACAATACTTATTTTCTACTAAAAATAAAATCAAAACAATTTCTACCACGCGTGGGAAAAAACACTGATGGGTGAAAAAGCATTCGGCTACAACTTTCAGAAAATCTTTACCTTGTGGACCACTAATAAAGATTCCAATCAATGTCTGGAAACTTAAAGTCCCCAAAACAATAACCCTCCTAGAAGCAACTTACCTGAAGCAGTCAAACAATTTCTTATTGTTCTCTGGACTAGAATTTGGTGATCTATGCACAATACCAACAACCACTGAACTATCAACATCGCCATCTATGATAAGCTCAGACCATAGGCAAGTCGGGAAAAAAAACAAGAAAAACAAACAAAAACTGAGCAGTTCAATCTTAAAACAATATTTCACAAAGAGTAAAACAGCACCTCCTCTATCATTGAGATTATATAATCTGTCTTGTCCAAAAAAAACTTGAGTACCCTGTATCTCGGAATCACTCATTTCACTATAAATCCAACTTTCAGTAATACCAAAGAGCTTACTCTGTGGTAATACCAATTATATCAGGTCTACTAATTCAGCCAGCAGCTCGTACGTCAAAATGCTACGAACGTTTGAAAACATAACCTTAACTCTACCTTCAGAAGAACGATTTCTATTCCCAGAAACATGCCTGACAGGGTTTTTTGTTCTATGACACCTCTAGCAAGAACACGAGCACCTTCCCTAGTTAAATACAAACCATTGCTCATGAACAACTTCAACCCGAGAATCAAACTTAAGCCAGAAATTGACAAAACCGAACGAAAACGACATTTACTTTCTAGCCAATCATTAATCAACATCATCTTATCTACCATGAAGAAACTACCCCTACGCGGCAACAGGCCAACAACTAGAACCCCACATCCTATTTCCTTCAAATGAGTCCTTTGGACTAAATTTTTGGGACATACATTATTCTGATATTAGAAAGCTCGTACTCCCCAGTCCTATTTGCGCCCTCTATACATAGGCATACTTTTCACAGTAAGGTTTAGTTCATGGGAGTCAAGCAAGTCCCATCCATCTTATGTGAAAAAGGACTTCAAATGAAACAAAATAGTGAAGAAAGCATTTCAAATCTTATTCCGTTAAGAAGATATCTAAGTTTAAAGTTTGGTATTATTTGTGAAGAAACAACAGAAATCAGACTAGTTGTGATGCCACAGCCTCAGATTCCTCCAACACGATTGTAGCAAAACATAATCTATAGTAAGGGTAATTATAATTTATAACCTGAAGAAAGTTCGAGGAAAAATACTTGAATTTGTCGAAAATTTAAATAAATTTTTTCTAGAATACATTAACAATTGCTAAACTTGATAATGTAAGAATGAAGGCGTCAACCTTCCATAATAGACTTATTACGCACTGAGTCATTTCTAAACAGATACTGAGAAATAACTTTACATATTTTTTTTAATGCTAAAGATAAACTTGCTTGACCACTGAACTAATCCTTTAAGAAATGGGGATCTTAGTTTTAATATACTGCGAAATGGTCAATTATTAACTTATTTTGCTCGGACTTTTTTGTTATTATCATAGTCTTTTTAAACAATAATTTAAGTTCATGTGACTTTTTTCCCTATTTTTATTACGAAAAGTGACAACCCAAATTTTACTAATCAATACTAACAGACTAATTTAAATCAAAATGGGGAAAAATCAGAGAGGCTTGTCTGTTTTTATCATCATCTTTTTTTTCTTTTCAGGGAGCTGTACAGCTCCCTGACTTTTCTGATGATTAATTCAGGTGTGCGTGTACATAACTTATTGTTGACCTGATGAATATTAATTAGCACCGATGGCAAAGACGTACAATATAGTCTTATCTCGATCAAAATCTGCAATCTGAGCCTGCAACTGGTCAGAAACTGCAATGAATATGATAATTAATATCGTTCGACCAAGCCGTAAACAGTGACTAACTTCAGTCTTTGGAAGAGAAACACTAGGCTAGATTCAATCAGACGAAAACAAAGAAGTTGGAATAAGAACGTAAGTAAATATCTTGTTTAAGTTTTTACTTGAAGTGAAACCTCTCTTATTATGTGTTATTGCTGTTTTCGTGAAATTGGTATGCATTGGGTTAGTAGTACAAAACTGGAAAATTGAAGAAACCACGATCCAATCAGCTTCACCATTCATGATCTAGTGGACAAATTCTTTAAGTTATGAACTCCCCAACCTAGTTTTTTAAAGTGAGGTACAGGCAGGATAATAGTGAGATGAATAATACAGATTCCCTTACAAGTTACATTTACAAAGAGTGTTGATTAGACTAGGGAGTTGGCTAGACCAGGGAGTTGGTCTATTCCAACTCCCTGATTATACAAACACAGATAAATGAAATTAGGATTGTACGCTCCCAGTGTTGATAATGAAAAACAT
This sequence comes from Chiridota heheva, assembly GCA_020152595.1. Taxonomy (NCBI): domain Eukaryota; kingdom Metazoa; phylum Echinodermata; class Holothuroidea; order Apodida; family Chiridotidae; genus Chiridota; species Chiridota heheva. The sequence goes on from JAIGNY010003170.1 coordinate 2,571,049, forward strand.
ATTTCTTTCAGCTTTGTGCCTAAATTAAACCCAGTCAGACCAGGACATTCTGGTATCTCTGGCAAAACTCAAAATAATAGTTTGGAAAGACAAACTACTTGTGAGTTGTGGGGTTAAGCCTAGCCTAGTTATTTGTCATAACCGACAGAAACGACAGCAATCAGTGAACGTTCGAGCCAACAAGAAAAAAAACAGATCATTGGGGAAGTAAAAGGCCTGGAACCAGAGGTTTCGTTAAAAAAAAATTGTCTGGCGTATCATGTACAGGGCACCGCGCAATGTACAGGGCACCGCGCAATGTACAGGGCACCGCGCAATGTACAGGGCACCGCGCAATGTACAGGGCACCGCGCAATGTACAGGGCACCGCGCAATGTACAGGGCACCGCGCAATGTACAGGGCACCGCGCAATGTACAGGGCACCGCGCAATGTACAGGGCACCGCGCAATGTACAGGGCACCGCGCAATGTACAGGGCAATGTACAGGGCACAGGGCACGCGCAATGTACAGGGCACAGGGCACCGCGCAATGTACAGGGCACGCGCAATGTACAGGGCACGCGCGCAATGTACAGGGCACCGCGCAATGTACAGGGGGCAATGTACAGGGCACGCGCAATGTACAGGGGGCACAGGGCACCGCGCAATGTACAGGGCACCGCGCAATGTACAGGGCACCGCGCAATGTACAGGGCACTGCACCCTAGCGAAGCTTGTAAATATTGTTAACACATACACACTTGTGTAGGCCTTCTCGCTAAAGTGAATGTAAGTAGAATCCTACTTAATGATATTGTTGACATTTGACAGCCTTTATTCAAAACAACATCAAAACTTTCATGTACAGTGTACGTGTATATACTGACTATATATAGGCCTACTAGCCTATATGTGTTTATGTACAGTGCTTATATGGACATTAGTCTGGTTAGTCTCGTAGTTGTGTCATTTTTCTTTTATTACTGAGTAATTCAAAATCATTTTTGTGTGGAATAAAACTTTCAATCACATCACAGAGGCAAGACTTTCATTTAGGTTAATGAAAAACTGGCAGAAAATTTCACATGCTATATCTAAATTTTGCGACGCAGGTACAACATGTGTTGTAAGAAATTCATCCATAGCATAATATATGACAAAATTGTCGTTAACGCGAACCCTGCCCGGAATGGGGTATATGACGAATAACTAGGGTTAGCAAAAATATATATTTACTTTGAATATTTATTTTCCTTCCTTTAATGTTGATACTACTTCAATGTTTTTATTTACTATCCCAATTAACTTTTATTTATTGGTTGAGTCCCGGTCACATAACGTACATGCAGTGCCTGCATGGGTTACATCCTCTAGCTGAGGAACCATTGCGTTGATCTTGCCTCTGCCTGCATGGGTTACATCCTCTAGCTAAGGAACCATCGCATTGATCCGGCCTCTGCCTGCATGGGTTTCATCCTCTAGCTGAGGAACCATCGTATTGATCTGTCCTCTGGCTGCATGGGTTACATCCTCTAGCTGAGGAAGCATCGCATTGATCCGGCCTCTGCCTGCATTGGTTACATCCTCTAGCTGAGGAACCATCGCGTTGATCCGGCCTCTGCCTGCATGGGTTACATCCTCTAGCTGAGGAACCATCGCATTGATAGGCCTCTGCTTGCATGGGTTACATTCTCTAGCTGAGGAACCATTGTGTTGATCCGGCCTCTGCCTGCATTGGTTACATCCTCTAGCTGAGGAACCATCGCGTTGATCCGGCCTCTGCCTGCATGGGTTACATCCTCTAGCTGAGGAACCATCGCATTGATAGGCCTCTGCCTGCATGGGTTACATTCTCTAGCTGAGGAACCATTGTGTTGATCTGGCCTCTGCCTGCATGGGTTACATCCTCTAGCTGAGGAACCATCGCGTTGATCCGGCCTCTTTGTTTGGTTGCGGAAGAGTACAGTTCATCAACACTGCGTTATATTAATAATTAATTCAACAAATACACTCTTATTTATGTCCTCAATTACTTGTTTTTGGTGATAATCGGAGCTTCCAATGTAAGCTCGTAGCAAGAGAGATATTTCTATTTGTTTCTTTTATTTCAATTTTTGGTTTAAAAATTCTATATGATTGCCAAACAGATATACCATAGAAAATCAGCAGAGGAATGCTCAGGTAGCACATGTATTAGTAGCCAATTTACTGAGTCTCTGGAGCCGTGAGCATGTAAATTGCACTTGTCAGTTGTATGACTTTACCCCTACTACCCCTGGCAATGTCAGGCAAATGTAAATCATTGCCATAAAACAGTGACACACATGTGTATCATTGTCAATTTAGTTCAGACCTATTCAAATGAAATGTCAAGTCACATAAGTGACTGAGGGGTGCGTCAATGTACATGTTTTGGTCACCTACCTTGGTACAATGTTTCACCTTGTCCCGGGGTGTAGGGGTGAGTCACACAATTGACAAGTGCATAAGGTTCCATTGAGAACACCTGACACCAATAGCTCTAAAGCGAGGGGAGAGGACATATTTTATGTATTCTCCCCATGAGATCTAATTGTACATTGAAGCTGATCCATTGTGCAATATCATGTAATTCCGTATAAAGTGTGATGGTGAGGTAGAATAAGGATCCCCCATTGTTGGAGATAATTCGCAAGTGATGAAGGAATTACTGAAGCAGTTGGCACATTGCATGCCGATGTTGGTGCACTATATAATTGCAATTGGAATTATGTAGTTTGTAAGTTTAAGTCATAGGCGGTTTTGATATTAAGTACATGACTAGATTGCTAATATTTGAATTAATATAAATGACTCATTTCCAAGCCAAAAGAATGGCAAAGGTCATACTATGTAAAATGAGTGATGTATGGACCCGAAAGCACCTGAAAATCTTAATTTAAGTTCAGTATACAGTAATTCTTTTCTTCATTAATTTTTTGAAAATAAACACAAACTTTTTTGCTCCTAAAATTTTAATGGGGGTGGGTCTCAGATCTCAAACCTTGTTTACATAATCCTCCCCTTGTGCTTTTAAAAAACTTAGGATTTACAAAAGAAATGATCACAAATTTACACTTTAAAACTTGAAAAATGTAACTAGTTTATAACTTATTTGGAAGTAATTTTTGTGAGGGATTTCACTTAAGGCATCCATACCCCAATTTACACTGTTTGAGAGGGGTGTTGCGCTTTGCCCCTCTTTTCTTCCAATCTGCCCCTTTTTTCTTCCACCCGCCCCTCTTTTCTTCCACCCTGCCCCTATTTTCTTCCACCCTGCACCTCTTTTCTTCCACCCCACCCCTCTTTTCTTCCACCCTGTCCCTCTTTTCTTCTACCCCGCCCCTCTTTTCTTCCACCCTGCCCCTCTTTTCTTCCACCCCACCCCTCTTTTCTTCCACCCCACCCCTCTTTTCTTCCACCCCTCCCCTCTTTTCTTCCACCCTGCCCCTCTTTTCTTCCACCCTGCACCTCTTTTCTTTCACCCTGCCCCTCTTTTCTTCCACCCTTCCCCTCTTTTCTTCCACCCTGCCCCTCTTTTCTTCCACCCTGCACCTCTTTTCTTCCACCCCGCCCCTCTTTTCTTCCACCCTGCCCCTCTTTTTTCCACCTGCACCTCTTTTCTTCCACCGCCCCTTTTTCTTTCACCCGCCCCTCTTTTCTTCTACCCTTCCCCTCTTTTCTTCCACCCGTCCCTCTTTTCTTCCGCCCTTCCCCTCTTTTCTTCCACCCCGCCCCTCTTTTCTTCCACCGCCCCTCTTTTCTTCCACCCCGCCCCTCTTTACTTCCACCCGTCCCTCTTTTCTTGCACCTTGCCCCTCTTTTCTTCCACCTGCCCCTTCTTTCCTCCACCTTGCCCCTCTTTTCCTACACCCTACCCCTCTTTTCTTGCACCCTGCCCCTTATTACCGCCACCCTTCCCCTTATAACCAGCACCCTGTCACTTTTTTCAAATCCTAGAGCTATTGTACATTTTGTACACAGTATCTTAATTTCGAGAATTGTTTCACCTTCTTGTTATGATCTTTGCAGTTCCCCTATATACAAGATTACAAGGAGGCAGGTAAATGTTGTATTGATTTATTGGTGGGCATGTGAAGCATAATGCGAACCTATGTAATGGCGATTTCGTCTAGCTGGCCGCCAGCCGGCCGGCCGGCCAGTTTTTCCTGAGATTTCCTCAGAAATGTTGAACTTTTTTGAGAATTCCTCAGAAAATGTTAGAGTTTCTTCATAGTTCCTCAGAAAATGTTAAAGTTTCTTTAGATATCCTTATTGAAGGTTAGAATTTCCTTACAAAATGTTAAAGTTTTTCAGAGACACTCAAGACAGATTGAAGATTAGTTTCCTTAAAAAGTCTACTAATCATTTGATATTTCCTTAGAAGATAATTGTAAAATGATGTAACTTTTCAATATTCTTCAGAGATTCTCGAGTGTCTCTCTCATAGCACTGGAGATTTTAATTCCTTAAAATTCTTCCAAATATTTGTGCACCAACAGTTGTACAAGACATGATTATTAAACTCCACCTTTATTATTGTGGTCATTAGCATAAAGTTGCTACAGTATATGAACTGACCAGATTTTTTATTTAGTATGCACAGTCAGGGAGTGTATTAGGATGTGACTGCATATGGACATGAGAGGGGGCATGTGGGACATGGATGGGGGCCATATGATATGATATATATCATGTGGTATACACCAAGGGCTATATCAGGCAGAATTATTTGACTCCGCAACACAACATTTGCATATAAATTATTATATGAACTGACACTTTTATACATAGTATGCTCGATCAGGGACTGTGATAGCTATTATGAGACTTCTTATGGAGCCTATGGGATGTCATATGGGACATGGGCATATGGAACATGGGGTGGGATGCCATGTGGAACAGGGTGGAATGCCATGTAGGATATATGGTGGAATGCCATGTAGGATATATGATGGAATGCCATGCGGGACATAGGGTGGAATGCTACTGATGTGGGATGCTATGGGGGCATAGGGAGAGATGCTATGTGGGACACAGGGAGGGATGCCATGTGGGACATAGGGAGGGATGTCATGTGGTACATATGACTGGATTAATGAGGGACATACATGTAGGATGGGATCCATGTGGGACATAGGGGAGGGGGATGCTGTGTGGGTCATAGGGTGGGATGCCATGTGGGACATATGGTGGGATGCCATGTGGGAGATATGGTGGAATGCCATTTGGGAATGTGGTGGAATGCCATTTGGGACATGGGATGGGATGTCATGTGCGACATGGGGTGAGATGTCATTTGGCACATGGGATGGGATCCATGTGGGACATAGGGTGGAATGCCATGTGGGTCATAGGATGGGATGCCATGTGGGACATATGGTGGAATGCCACATGGGACAAGGGATGGTATGGAATGTCATGTGGGACATGGGATGGGATGCCATGTGGGAGATATGGTGAAATGCCATGTGGGATATGGGATGTCATGTGGGACATGGGGTGGGATGCCATGTGGGACATGGGGTGGGATGCCATGTGGGACATGGGGTGGGATGCCATGTGGGACATGGGATACCATGTGGGACATGGGATACCATGTGGGACATGGGATGCCATGTGGGACATGGGATGCCATGTGGGACATGGGATGCCAGTAGGACATGGGGATGCCATGTGGGACATGGAATGCCATGTGGGACTAGGATGCCATGTGGGACATGGTATGCCATGTGGGACATGGGATGCCATGTGGGACATGGGATGCCATGTGGGACATGGGATGCCATGTGGAACATGGGATGCCATGTGGGACATGGGATGCCATGTGGGACATGGGATGTTATATGGGGCATGGGATGCCATGTGGGACATGGGATGCCATGTGGGACATGGGATGCCATGTGGGACATGGGATGCCATGTGGGATATGGGATGCCATGTGGGACATGGGATGCCATGTGGGACATGGGATGCCATGTGGGACTTAGTGTGAGATGCCATCAGACCGGACTTAGTGTGAGGTGCTATCAGACCCCTAGCTTGATTTAAAAAGGGGCAGGGTGCTAGACTTGTTGAGGGGCACATTAATGTGCGCGTGAAGCTCTGCGTTTTTATGGCATGGAGTCCAGGAGCTCAATCCCATGGTGAAGAAGCTCTTGGATTTTAGCTATAATCATACCTCATAATGAAACTACTCTGATTGATAAGGACCATTCATGAGCCAAACAGGACAATTGCTCACTATGCTATCATTCTGTGTTCTGTATCTATGTAAGGTATTTCATTTATGAGGTTAATTAAGATTATTAAGTTTAATTAATTTTTTTCATATCTAATTTTTCTCTCATAAGGGGCAGGGCAGACCCCAGGGTGAACCCCAGGGGGGCAGGGCAGGCCCATGGAGGGGCAGGGTAGGCCGCCCCTGTAAAACAGCAAAGCTAGGGGTCTGGATAATTGGCCGGGTCATATGATATGGGTGTCAATTTGCATGGGCATGCGAACCAGAATTTAAAGGAGACAAACTCCTGATTCAATTCTTATTTTATGATAGAGGATTAAAATATAAACTAACTACCAAAAACAGCAAGTCAATCTTTTTTCATGTTAGTCATGTTTGAAGTTGACAACAATGATGTAATGGTGTGAAGTGGTGTGCAAGATGACACTATTTCCCCAACAGGGACATAATGGTTGTAACGTATTTCTTTATAAAGTTTAAATTCCGAAATTATGTGACAAAGTTTTAAAGGAATATTCCCATGTTTTTTTGTAATATTTTACTTGCAATAGCATACTTTTAGAGCCAATTTGGTACAAAAATCAGGTTGATATCATATTCCATTCAGGAGATATGGATTTTTAAAGATTTCCTAATTGCATTTAAAGTTTTTGTACAGTAAGATGAATTTGTGTTTGATGATGTCATAGAGACAATTCCATTGCAAATATTTATGTATTTATTTGAACATTAATTGGTTTGTTTTGTATGATTAGAAACAATTTTCCAAAAGTTATTGAAGTAGGGTATATTTGGCAATGTATATAAAAAAACCGAACTTTCATCAATTTATTTTTCTAGCAGGTTTTACTAATAAAGAAAGGATGATAGATTTTAATGAAATACATAAACTTTGTGGGAGAATGTGTTGCTGTGATGTCATACAGAGCCTTTTCTTATTCGTTTATTGGCATTTTTTGTGAACCGTAAAATTTGAAAATCTCCTGGTAGGAATAGCATATCAAAATGATTTTTGTACTAAAATGTTTCTAAAAATTTTCTCTTATGAAAGGTAATGAAAAACCATGGAAATATTCCTTTAAAAACATGGGAATATTCCTTTAAAAACATGGGAATATTCCTTTAACAGCATGTTTTGATAATATCTACTGTACACAAAAATGTCCTTGACCTTACAAAAAGAACAAAAGGAAAAGTTTTTCATCAGCTAGAAACCTTCAGATAGATTATAAAGAAATACAAAGCATTCCAACATCCTGCTGGTGCTGCATTGATGACATCAATTTCTGCATGTTTTAAAATAAAAAAGGTGGCTCTCATAGTATTAAAATAAAAGTTTTTAATAATTACAAAAAATGTATTACATGGGAGTTATGAAACTTGGTTAGGAGACATATTATTTGTAATTATATCATATGAAATAAGGGTTATGTTGGACTTTATATCTCCTTTTTAAAAAGTAATATTACTGGAAAATTCAAAACAGTAATTTGATGTATCAATATTGAAGAAGAGTGCTGGGTTGAAAAAGTTACGAATATGACCTTTTGGTCATTGATTGTGTATTCATGTTAGTTGATTTCAAAGAGACTCAACAAAAATTGTTTTTAACATTCGACAATAGATTCATAATAATGGTTCTTATGGTTATACAGAAAATAATTTTGACAAACCTATTTGGTTATGATAGTAACATCCATTCATGTTTATCAGGGAAGAAAATTTTAAAGTATCAGTTTTCCATTTGGAGGTAGTTTTGTCATGAAATATTGATGATTCTTGTGGTAGTTGTTTTCCATAATGTGAAAGTATACCTCTTGAATGCAACATATCGTGATGTCATTATTTAAATCATTTGCATGAAAATTGTGCATAAATGAAAATTTTAAAAGTTACTACAAAACCATTCTTATTGCTTTATTTTCCTGATCATAAGCTTTGCAAGAAAATCAAATGGTTAACAGTTTTTCTTTCAACAGTAGTCAAATTGTTGGATGTAATGATATACTGCAATATTTTGTACCTTATTCAAATGTATCATGATAGCCCTATTTGGAGGTATAGCCAAATACAGTAATTGCATCAAATGATAAGATTGTGTGTAACTCTCATTCATTGTTTATGATATATATCGTAATATGTTTTTGTGGTAATAAGTAATGTATTTGGTGTTTTCTTTTTTCTTTAGCAAAATTGTTTTGAAGAAGCCGGAACATGATGAACGTATCAAGTTTAAGCAGACTGTGTGTAAATTTCCACACTATGACTGCATCCTTGAAAACACTTTTATCATCATCATCTAAAAGGTTCCATTCTTCAGGAGGGGTTTTACTGCAATTTCCTTACTTCCATCAACACAGACAAGTGCAACAGATGACTAATTTGCTTCCCGCATCAAATTTATCCTTCACTCCGGTTAGAGGAATGAAAGTTAGGTTGAATCCCAAGCCAAGGTGTAAGCATTGCAGAGTGGAAAAGATAAACGGAGTGAAGTATATTATGTGTGATGTCCATCCGCGACATAAACAGAGAAAACTTGTTGGAAAACTGCCACCAAGAGAGCTGGAATTTTTCCCATACTATTTTAGAAAAAACTAGTTTATAATGTAATGACTTTGAAGCTGGTTGGAGAAATTCATAAAGTAACGAAATAGTCATGAAGCAGGAGGAAATTTACAATTTTACAAGTACCACCCTGATGTGCAAGACGAAGATAAAAAGAAACGGAATACAAACTTCGTTGTCAAACCTTTATCTTTGACTCGAGACTTTGAGGAATGCAAGGATTTTAATGATAAACTTTATTTTGTTTTCCAGTATGTTGTTAAGAAAAAGGGGATCCCTACCAAGGGTAGTGCGAGGAACTGCCTATTGGGGACTGGAGCAGCTGCCTTCTTAGAAAAGTTTCAAAAATTTTTAGGGAATGATAAGATAAATATTTTAGTAAGTGACATATTTCTTTTATTTCTAGTCTTGTTATCCTATATGGAACAAGATATGGAAGTAGTTTATCTTGTAATCATCTGTCATAGATCTCTTCATCTGAACTCTAAAGTAAATCCCTTAAACAATTAGTTCAATGGTCAAGTAAGTCCATCTTATATGAAAGAGGACTTAAAAGAAACAAAATGGCGAAGGAAATATTCAAAATGTTTATTTTGTTAAGGAGAAGTCTAAGCTGTCTTTAATATCTGTGTAGAAATCACTGGTGTAGCAAGTCTTCAGTTGGTGCCTTCCATTATCACATTCTTTAAAGGAGATATAAAGTCTGGCTTTTTCTTTATTAATAATTATAAGTCATCACAATAAATATCACATAGTAAAAACAATTAGGCATATATATTCTAATTAATTAAAACATTAATTTTGTCAATATAAAATTACGTGGGAGTGCCCATTTGTTCATATATGTACACCCTTTAAAAATGATGAATGATGTCATACACCCAGTACAGATTAGGATAGTAATGTATTTCATTTTTTAATTTTAATTTGGAAGAATATGATAGAATACATAAAGACTTTGAGGAATCTGAGGTTGTGATGTCACAACTACTCTGATTTCAGTCGTTTTAAATAAAGGATACCAAACTTTGAACTTAACGGAATAAGGATTTTTGATTGCTTTTTCACAATCAATTTTCTTTGAAGTCCTCTTCATATGGACTTGATTGACCCCTGAACTAATCCTTTAACAGAGAATATGATCTTAGTTCTAGAACGAAGGACGAGGCAGACCAACATGAAATAAGCATGACACAACAAAATATGAATTGTTAGTTAGCTATATATAATCATTTTGATCATATCAAATACAAATTAAAAAAAATATTTACAATTTTTTTTAACAAACAACAGTATGTGAAAAACTAGATGCTATTTCTTAAATTCAGAGAAATTATACTGTTTGAACCACAAGTACTGAGATGACACTGTTTGTGTAGGAATGTACAGTTGAGTTGCTTTTTCTTCCCACAGGGATCAAGATAACACGGTCAGTCATGTATCATTCAGTGGATACACTTCCAGAGGAATAGAATAGAGATGTCTTAGAGAAGACAAAATCCACTAGTATCTTTAACTTAATGTTTCAAATGCTTGAGAAAAAGAGAAAACTAGAATATTAGCACTCCAGAGCACATACCTCCACCCCTTTGCAATTCCAACATGCCTACAATAATTTTAGAGTTCATTTGATCCCCATTCCCAATATAATCTACCTCAGAAATCCTAGGCCCACCAAGATTCATCCCCAAGTTTTGACCTGTAAATAACATTTGCAATCTGAAAACTTGAAGATTATCTTCTGACTGGGTTTCCTCCAAGGCCATACCATTGTTTTCAGTTTTATTCAAGTGAAGCATCATTGTTTGAGCTCTATTCAGCCAGGATTCACATTCCATCATTTTCCATTCATGGCAGAAACCAATTGTTTCATTTTCATTGATTCCAGAGAACACTTGATGGAAGTCTCTTCGAGTCCAGAAAATTAATTGTTTGGATCTTCATTCAGAGCACAAAGTCATTGTTCAGTGCATTCCATTGGAAAGTTTCAACTTAGTCTTGACAACTTAAGTCTTGACAGATCTCATTCTAAAAGATCCCCACCCCTCAATATCCGTCTTTCCCTTCTGTTTCAATTAGTCCCATATTTTAATCACTTTTTCCTAAAACAGTAACAAAACCACACTGCAATTTAATCAAAATCCAATCATCAGTTTGGAGATATCTTGATGACAAACAAATTCACCTTAAAATGTCCCCACCCCTTCATTTGCACCATTCTCCTGTACCAATATATCTCAAATTTGAATCACTTCTTCCTTAAGCGGTAACTAAACCACACACCAATTTTAATCCAAATCCATTTGTGAGTTCTTGATATATCTTGACAACAAACAAACAAACAGGCAAAAACAACTTCCGTCCAACTTCGTTGGCAAAGGTAGCTATATTTAAACAGATTTCTTAACGCAGATCAATCAACGCATGTTTAAAGTTTTACCAGGATGGACCAATAGAAGGGGTAATTGATGCATCACTTTCCTGTAATATGAGACACATCATTTCTGTTGGTTGGATGGTGGTAAACTCTGAGGATTCCTACCCAGCTGCCAAACAGTATCTGTTGTGGATTTGTAATTCTTAGAAAGGAGGGCCCACTGAGACTTTTGGGAAAAAGGGCCCAATTATGCAGCAGTCATGAGAGTGTCTATAGGGCACCCAAAAGCTGGTGAATTTGTTGGTGCCCTTGAATGCAACAGGCACAGTTTCTAGATAAACATTCATTGCAAAGAAAATGATTTTAATACCAAGTATGAGAAGGGTGGAATAAGTACGAGCCTGGGCAGCCCTTAAATCTGTGTACGAATCTAGTAATTAACCCTCAAAGTCAAAGTTTTCGAGTTGTTCTGATAATCTAAAGTATGTATGAGAGGAAATTGGAAGGGTTAAAGATTTCTTTTTTTCTGTTAAAAATAAAAACCTTGAAAATTGTGTCACAGTACTCATAAGTTGGTACATGTTAATAAATCTCAAAATATTGTGGAAAATAATCACTGAATAATACAAAATGGAATGGATTTTAGTAATTTAAATTGAAAGAACTTGGAAAAATTTATACAACAGTTCAATTGATCAATAAACATTTATGTGATGTCACTTCCTGTTCAGCAGTCTTTCTGAAATTAATTATTTTAGACTTATTTGTGCAAGAACTTCATGATGATCCAAGAAGCCTATTAAAATCTTGTCTAGAAACTCCTCAGCACAGAAACCACAATTTATCTACCAATTATCATCCTACCTAAGAACGTTTTATTCTTTCTCTTGAAGTCCACCAGGCACTATTTGGAGAAAATTATTAGTGAATCGAATGGTTGGCTTAACCCAGAAAATAAGATCTCCAAACCACAATTCACTAAAAGGACTAGCTTTGTATAGCCAGCAATTTAGTGTGCTCACGTTCACTTTGGTTAATCAAACATTGGTGTTAATGAAAGAATCCAGGAGAGTGAGACTTAATGGAGACTGGGGTTGACTTGTTCCATTTGCCAATCGGGACTTGGGGTTGGAATGTAATAGGCCTCTTGGAGCATCATGTTTGAAGTACTTGCCATTATATTTGCACTGTCCTCCACATTTATTGAACATTAGTTAACACTGAACTTAATATTTTAGATTTGGTTGCAAAGGGCAGTTGTCTTAGGAAAAGGACAGTCACCAGTGAAGTGAAAATGACCCATTCAAATTAATTCTCCAAGATAAAGTAGGACAACCAATTTGTAATATAACTGTACTTACTATCTGTATACTATTTTAGACATACTAGCACTAAAGCAACATGTAGCTCCCAGAGTAAATAAACAAAATATTAAATAGATATTTCAGATAAACATTAATAAATTCTGTAAACAACACTGATTATGTTTAAACCCTTAGAATCATCTTGAGAAATATAAATTATTCAGTTATTTTAGACATATCTTTCACAAAATTATCATATAAGGTGCTGAAATTATCATGAAGGTGCTGCCTGGGGATAAAAGCTGTATATAAAAAAAAAAAAATAAGTTTCAAGAATTATGACATAGGGAACAAAACAAGCTTCATATAAAAAAATATATCATTCCTGCATACATCAAATATGTGCAACCTGATTAGTACTTGCTTAAACAATACTTTATTCAAAGCAAATTCTTTCCTTACAACTTTTACAATCATTTTACCCTTCCTTCACCCTAAAGAATTAATCATATCATTACAATGATAGTTCATCACAGATGCTTTATTAAGCTGACAAAATGAGACAAATTAGGCAAGTAGGATTGACTGTGGACTCTCTAAGAATACTGTATCTCTTGTGATGACCCTCGACTCAATTAACCTCTCTGGGTTAGATGATTGACAGCTTTTTCAATCAATCGCCGCATGATTTTGCCCAGCAACAAAATCTGCTTAACTAAGTGGGGCAAACTCCTACACGATACTGGTACAGTACAACTAGCTAGTGGTATGCGCTAATGCAGTCAATGCAATATACTGTCCAAAACAAATTTCTGCACACACACACACTGCGTGATGACAAAATTGGGCCAGGGGCTGACTACGGCAGAATGGTTAGTAAAGGGAATTTTGTTTATTCCTTGTGCTAAAAGATCTGGAGAAGTGCTATAAATGGATCAAAGCTTGAAACAGGTCACATGAACATCCGAATGTCAATGCATCAGTCATGTATGATTGCTGAGTTGAAGTTTGTTTTTCCCCACCTACAATCTTGGACAAAACTATCGCACAACTTTTCAGAAAGTTTTCATGTTATTACAAATTTTCATGTCCAGCTAGTTTTCAGGTTACCCCCCCCCCTCCCTTCCCCTTTTAATGTTGTCAAACTCTTTCATTAGGGAATACAGAGACATAGAAAGCAATTATCAACATTTTCCACTCATTTCACCAACACCAAATAGGGTGTTCCAACGAATGTTGTCCAAGATTGTCTGAAAAATGTGTGGCAAACACTAGCATTTTTTGCTGAACATTTGTGGGGCTTTTTGAAATATGTGGATAGTGTTTTACTTTGTTATGAAAGTTGTGGCTCGTCGATAAGGGGGAGGCAATGTAAGACTTGGCAACTGGAAGTTAATAAAAAAAGCTGCATTATTTCACTGGACCAGCGCCACGAAACGATTTACCATGAAAATAGAGTAAAGATCACTATACTTTATAGGACTTTCTATAATCCGTGGTAAATCGTTTGACAAAATTTTTATCTGAAGAAGAAATTCCTCTTCAATTTGTGTATGGACGTGATTATTTTCACTTTGTCAATTTCTAGTCACTACATCTTCAATACGGGAAACACAAATTCACCTCACTTTCTTCAAATAATAGACAAAATTATCGACCACAAATTTAGTAAATCAGTCAGCTAAGACAAGAGTGTGGTGCACATCTAATTTAAATATGGAATCTAACAATTTTTTCGTGTCATATTTCATAAAATTTTACTGAACTTCTGGCTACCCCCTATTTTTGTACGATATTTCCATAATAAGATTAGATAAACTACTTTTTATTTACATGCTGGGATCTTATAAATTTTTTGTTTTGAAATACTCTCTGCCTAACTGCCATTATTTAGGTCTCCATCTCATCAACTTCTCTCCTATCCACGCTCCCCCCCCCCCCCTTCCCTGCTAACTGCCATCATTTCATTTGTACTCCCAAATGCGCAGAACAATGCAGTGGTACAGAATAAAGCACTCAGACATTCTATACAAAAAATGGGTTGCAAATACAGCATTTTATATGCCAAAATATAGATTAAAGCACATATTTTTTATCTACTTAAGACAGGACGGTCCAAAAGAAGTTACTGCCTTTTATTGTATTGTCTTGAATTTTCAAAACAATTGGAATAATTGTTTTTCGACAAATACCATAACTTCCCTACATGAAAACTATTTTCCATTGACATTTACGATATTTTTACTCGATGACATTTTCCAGATAATCTTGGACAATACTGTTGGGACACTCACCAAAAAAATTGCATGTTATTACAAATTTTCATGTCCAGATATTTTTCAGGTCGTCCCCCCTCCCCCCTTTTTTAATGTTGTCAAAATCTTTCACCAAGAAATACAGAGACATGGAAAGCAATTATTAATATTTTCCACTCATTTTACCAACACTGAGCGTGGGAGGGGGGGTCACGGGGGTAGGGGGTGTCCCAACGAGTTTTATCCAATATTGTAGTTACCGCGTTACTATGGTGGGTGTGGCTTATTTCCTTAATCGTAGAGGTTAATTGACACCTGGAATCATCTACCAATTAAACACTTGTATAGTCTTGCATTGGTCTGAATCCATTTCTGAGTATGAGAATGTTAAACAATTGGAAATTCTTAAAGATGCAAGAGTTAAAACTTATATTTGACTGACTACCTTTTGCTTGAAATGGACAAATAAAGATACTTTCAAAGCTGTTATAGGTATATGGACGGTATAGAACAGAACAGTCTTGATATGGGCACAACAGCAGTTCAAAGTTTTTAAGTTATGAAAAGTCCAAATTTATTCAAATAATCAGCATGTACAAAAGTGATGCATGAACAGGAATACAGCTACAATTCTTTAAAATGTAATTCTTTACATTTCTTTCCCAAATTTCAAAAAATTATCAAATTGCATTCTACTGCTAAATCTGGGTTAAGGTTATAACATTATCCAATTTGCTGTTTTCATTATAGCCAGCTTCTCCTATTCAAAATACTTTGAGGAAGAACAAATTAACAAGAAATTTTCTCGTCCCATTGTGTGGTCATAAAATAGTGCACAATTTATGCTAATTAGGTATCCAAGTATTAAAATGCTGTATAATAAATTTATGCTAATTAGGTATCCAAGAATTAAAATGCTGTAAAATGGTCAATTATTAATCACTTTTGATGTGACTTCTTGCTGTTTGCATGGTTTGAGTATATTTTAAATAATATAAAGCACACATAGTTGCTACCTGTCCATGAACCTCTAAAAGACAAAATCATTTTAGAATTGCTTGCCAAAGACTAATTATAAAAATATTAAGAGAAACATGCCTAAAAACACATATTACCCAAACTGAATACTATCTACATGAGGCTTTTATAAAGACATCTTGTTTGTTAATAGGCTTTTATACCACGCCATTTCATTAAGACCACAGTGCCTCCAGTCCCAAGTTCTCCGGCTGCCAATGAATCGGTGCACATGAACCTTGACTGGACCAGGATGGGAGGGGGAGGAGGGAGAGGGAGGGGGGGTTTGCTCTTTAAGATAAGAGTCTTGAACATATACCTATTCTCTTGGACAAATTCTAGTATTGCAGTAAATTGCTATGTAGTATTTATTCAAGTAAGTTTACCATGTTCTTTCTTAGATTATTATTTTTTACTGTTTTTTACATTCTTGAACTAAAATTTCATTTTGTACACAAAACTTTAACAACAATATTTTCAGATACAGGAAGTACAACCAAATTGATAAAATCATCAAAAGTAACATCATATAACATATGTTATTGTTGTCTGCCTTAAGACAGCATGTTTACCCATCCATGCATGTTTCTTACTGCATGTTTACCCGTTCAGTTGGAGAAACAATTCTGCGCCATAACATCAACTATCACTGTTAGGCCGATGATACACGATTGTATTTGGATTTTGATGAGCTGCAGTCATGGGAGGATGTATCATCAAAGCTCCAAGCATGCCTTGCAGATATAGTCACTTGGATGCAGGTGAATTGTTTAAAACTTAATCAAGACAAAACTGAATTCATTGTATTTACACCAAAATATCAGGGTGATGCTATTCAAGACTTATGTATAAATATGAGACCTTACACCATACGTTCTGTTCCCAACGTAAAGAATGTTGGTGTGCATCTCGATCTTACTATGGAAAACCAAATAGACTCTTTATCTGTAAGTACTGTTATTGGCAGATCCGAAATATTGGCAAAATTAGGAGGTATATAACTGATGATGCCTGTAAGACCTTAATCCATTCCCTTGCGACATCAAAATTGGATTACTGCAATGCCCTACTATATGGTCTGCCTTATAACCTCTCTACCCGCCTTCAGCGCATCCAAAATTGCGCTGCACGGCTTGTAAGTTGCACTCGTAGACATGAACACATTACCCCTGTCTTACATGACTTACTGTACATTGGTTGCCCATTCATTGCAGGCCCAGTTATAAAATCCTTTTATATACATATAAATCACTAAATGATTTAGCCCCTGTATACCTCACTGATTTAATACATAAATACCAGCCAACTCAATCTCTTCGATCAGAATCCAAGTCATTACTTACAAAACCTGTCATAAAAACTGCTACATATGGAAACAGGCAATTTGCTCATTCAGCTGCTACATTGTGGAATAATTTATCTGATGAAGCCAAGTGTGCCAAAAACATAGATGATTTTAAAAAACTTGTAAAAACCTTCCTTTCTAGATCTAATTTCTATTAATTGTGCTTTTATACTATTTCTAATGACGGTTTCATTTATGCATTTTACACATATTTATTGTACATAAGCTCTCTGTTTTTACAGTTTTATATTTAAATTTACGATTTATATATCTGTATATATTCTTAAATTTGTATGTCTTTTTTTATTGTAAAGTGCCACAGAGCAATTTCTGATTGGATAGGACACTATATAAAATTTGTTTAATAAACAATTCAGAAGAGTGCACTATGAAGCAATATATAGATAATCAAGTCCAATTTTTTTTTTTCATTATAAGGAAATTGTTTATTGCTTTCTTATTACACTTTTAAATTTAACACAAAAGGTGTTCATTATATAGAGCTGCCTAACACAAGGAAGTGATAGCTGCATGTTATCGTGTAATAAATTTAATCTGAAAAACTTATTGAAGAAATACAAAAAAAAGTACTTTCTTTATCTATTTACAATGGCATATACTTTTTTATACTTGTTTTTCATTTTACTTATTTTGCAATTTACTTATTTTGCAATTGACTTACTTTTCATTTTACTTATTTAAAATACTCAAAAATTAAGATTTGTATACATGTACTGTGCTCAGAGCACATAAGACAAAACAACCAACACAAAAAACACCTGTCTGCAATAACATATAAAGAGACACAATGTGCAAACAAAGAACACAAGACAGAGAAATATATGCTTTTTTCCTTTGTAAGCGTATCCAAAATTATAAAGGTTTTGAAACCTTAAGTTTCAAGAAAAAATGGTTAAAGCCTTTTTACTTAATATATTCATTCAATTATTGTACTTAGCAGCAGGTGTTCCACTTTCAGTGGTATTTTTATTACAAGATGAGGAAATGGCATATCATGATATATTGTAAAGAGTATTTTTGATATCGTGGAAAAAATACGCAATAATCGTGACAGCCCTAGACATGGTGCAGTTTCGTCCACGGTGCTCTATTTTTCCGATGCCATAAGTGCTTCTATCTCCTCCACTGTTCTTGGTACGTCGTTCAGAAGTTCCGCTCCATTGGCAGTAATGACAACATCGTCCTCTATGCGTACCTGCAATATGTAAAAATAAATCCGCTAGTTACCGACAAATCTTTAATCAAAAACTAACACATATAACATTTCGTGAATTATTATTTTAAGAAAATGAAAGTGGTGGCAATGTGCTGTTTTAAAGATGAAGAATTATATATATACATCATCAAAAACAAAATCTTTGTGCAAAGTACGAAAATAGCACACAGAGATTTTGAACTAATATGTACTTTCTTAGTGAACTTCCTCTCTTCTTCATAAGACACAGCCAATATTACTGTTTGCTCCAATTTATACTAAAAATATTTGCAAAAGAGACTGAATATTAATGTAAATTTAAACGCAGTTCAGAGGGATTTACAATAATGATAAATAACAAACAATAACAATATTTTCTCAATGATAACATGCATAGAAAACCTTTTGAGCATAATGTTGAAATAGAAATGGTTGGTGATAATTCTTAAAATTTAGGCAAAGCTTTCTTGCCCCCTGAAAAGAAAGAAAAATGAAACAATATGCCTTACGCTATCTTATAAGTAAAAACTTACTCCACCAAAACTCTTAAATCGATCCAAAACATCTGGGCAGAGAAACCGGGCTTTCTTTTCATCTTTAAGTGCTGGACCAATAAGCTGTAAAAAAATACAAACATCAAAATTTACAAGGATTCTTTGTGGTGAAAGATTTAGGGACAGGTAGCAACAACGTGAGCAAAAACTTGATACAAAATGGGTTAAAAATTGACCACTTTACAGCATTTTGAACTTTATTATGATACATTATGCAAATTTTATTGTAATTTTGTGACATCACAACAAGAAAACCTATGAATTTCCTAATGTTAACCTATTGTTTTTCAATTCCTCACCACCGTTCTTGAGAGCAGTCGAATATGACGAAGAGATTTTGATTTCCATCATACACTCAAACCAAATTTAGCAGCAGAAAAAAGTCTGATGATTTTAAGTGACTGAAATTTAGGACAGCGACTGAAATTTAGGACAGCGACTGAAATTTAGGGCAGCGACTGAAATTTAGGACAGCGACTGAAATTTAGGGCAGCGACTGAAATTTAGGACAGCGACTGAAATTTAGGACAGCGACTGAAATTTAGGACAGCGACTGAAATTTGGGACAGCGACTGAAATTTAGGACAGAAATTTGGGACAGCGACTGAAATTTGGGACAGCGACTGAAATTTGGGACAGTGACTGAAATTTGGGACAGTGACTGAAATTTAGGACAGTGACTGAAATTTGGGACAGTGACTAAAATTTAGTACAGTGACTGAAATTTGGGACAGTGACTGAAATTTAGGACAGTGACTAAAATTTAGTAACTAAAATTTAGTACAGTGACTGAAATTTAGGACAGTGACTGAAATTTAGTACAGTGACTGAAATTTAGGACAGTGACTGAAATTTGGGACAGTGACTGAAATTTAGGACAGTGACTGAAATTTAGGACAGTGACTGAAATTTAGGACAGTGACTGAAATTTGGGACAGTGACTGAAATTTAGGACAGTGACTGAAATTTGGGACAGTGACTGAAATTTGGGACAGTGACTGAAATTTGGGACAGTGACTGAAATTTAGGACAGTGACTGAAATTTGGGACAGTGACTGAAATTTAGTACAGTGACTGAAATTTAGTACAGTGACAGAAATTTGGGACAGTGACTGAAATTTAGGACAGTGACTGAAATTTAGTACAGTGACTGAAATTTAGTACAGTGACTGAAATTTAGGACAGTGACAGAAATTTGGGACAGTGACTGAAATTTAGGACAGTGACTGAAATTTGGGACAGTGACTGAAATTTAGGACTGACTAAAATTTAGTAACTAAAATTTAGTACAGTGACTGAAATTTAGTACAGTGACTGAAATTTAGTACAGTGACTGAAATTTAGTACAGTGACTGAAATTTAGTACAGTGACTGAAATTTAGTACAGTGACTGAAATTTAGTACAGTGACTGAAATTTGGGATAGTGACTGAAATTTAGGACAGTGACTAAAATTTAGTAACTAAAATTTAGTACAGTGACTGAAATTTTACAGTGACTGAAATTTAGTACAGTGACTGAAATTTAGTACAGTGACTGAAATTTAGTACAGTGACTGAAATTTAAGACAGTGACTGAAATTTGGGACAGATTTTTAAAGGATTAAATATTTTAAGCTGTCTTCTCTTCTATGCATTAAAATTACTTCAAAACTTGATTAGTTATAACTCGGAAATTATAGATGCTACTGTTGTAATATAAAGACTACTCTGTCCAGAATTTAAAATTTGTTCTGGTGAATATAAAATCCCTACCTGTCCAAAAACCTTTAAGTACAATCACCTATCCAATTTTGTATCTGACACTAGCACATCTTTATATCATTTGGTACTGTAATCCAGTATGGGACCAATTCCTCACAATTCTGTTGACTTCACATGATTCACTGGAGGGCCACGTAGCATAAAGTGAGAGCAAAGAAGATGTATTACTTACAGCTTCTATGAAGTACACCCCTGGTTCAATTGTTATCACCATGTTTTCTTTCAGTTCCCGCGCAGTACGTAAAGATCGAAGACCAGGCAGTTTGCTTCTCTCCACACCCTTAAATGATGTAAACAGGTCAAAGTTGAATTATAAGTACAGAAAGTGATAGAGAAGTGTTTCAGATGAAAGGTCAATAGACAGTTTGCCAGGCCATTGAAAATCATGAAGTGTCTCAGTCTTGAAAACTCAACTCAACAGTTTTATTTTCTGGTTAACTTGCAAAAGTTTTTCATTGCTCAGGGTTTTCACTAGTGTGTGTCTTCATTTGATGTGATTTTGCTGCATCTTCTGCCTGCTTGGCTATCTCATTAACTACCTGGTTTCCAGTTACCACTGGTGTGAAACAAGGCTGCTCAATGTCAGGTTTCCTGTTCCTACTTGATATAGACTGGGTGATGAGGAGAGCAATGCAGAATGGTGAGACAGGAATCTGATGGAAGTTCACATCCAAACTTCATGACGTAGACTTTGCAGACGACATTGCTCTCCTATCCTCTACCAAACAGCATATGCAAACAAAGACCAGTAGGCTAGCAGAAGAGACTAAAAGAACCGCATTAAAATTTAACACACAGAAGTGCAAGATCATGAAAATCAATACAAGAAGCAATGACAACATTACAGTAAATGGAGACATTGTCAACAATGTAGAAAACTTCATCTACCTGGGTGATACAGTGGCCATAGAGGGAGGAGGATGAAGTGATATGCACAATAGATTACAGAAAGCAAGAAGTACATTCATGAGACTCAAAAACTATGGAGCTCAAGCAGTATAGCAATAATACAAAGATTAAGCTGTACAAAACCCTAGTTAAGCCTGTTCTCCTGTATGGAAGCAAAACCTGGAAAATGAATAAAGGTGACAAAAAACATTTGACATTTTCCAACACAAATGCCTACGAAGAATCTTTAACATTGGATAGCAACAGAAAATTTCAAACAAGGAAGTACTACAAAGGGCTGATATTCAACTCCTCAGCGATGATGTCAGACAAAGGAAATGGAAATTCATTGGTCACATTTTATGGGACGAACAAAATGATTACTGTGTGATAGCTCTATATAGGTACCTGATGGAAAACGTAAAAGAGGGAGATCTAAAACGACTTGGAGGAGAACCGTTGAAAAGGAAAGAAACAAGACAGGGTGGAAAACATGGAACAAAACCAAGATTGCTACAGCCTGCAGGACTGAGTGGAAACATTGTGTGGAAGCCTTATGTGCCACTTGGCACAAAGCAGCTAGGTAAGGTAAGGTAACTTGCAAAAGGAAGCATCAAAACTTGGGATGTCACAGTTTGTAATGTATATGTCCTCTTTTAAAGTGTCCTCTGACTGAAGCTGGGCTGGGCTAGCTATGCTTTCTCGATAATTACCATACCCTTTATTTACTAACACTATGAAAAGTAATCACAAAGATATTAATTCTTGAAATTCTAAAAAAAATAATTTGAAAAGTATCATGAGAATTTTTGTTTGTCCATAGCAAGGGTTCTTAATTAATTTTTTCAAAGGGCCATCATTTCACAACAGCCTCAGGCTGTGGGCCAATCACATGACAAAACCAGCATCACGTGACAAACAAAACCTGAATACAAACAAGCTGAGAGCGCGCGCGATAAGAAGGATGTATGCCAGATGTCCCCTGTTCTCTTATCAGCCTTCCTTTGACAAGCCGCCAGTCTGCACATTTTAAAACGGAAGTAAAGATAACATTTTGCTTGATAAACCACAATGTTATAGTGCGCAGATCTGTCTAGGAAAAACCTAAAATAAACAAGTATTTTGGAAATTTTACCGATAACATTCTGATTTTTTTTTCCGCTATGACTATTGTTTGCAGGCCAGAGTGGCTTGTTTGGCGGGCTAGAATTGGCCTGCTGGCTTCCTATTAAGAATTGCCTGTCTATAGCATCACATATTCTGCATATAAAAAACTTTGGTCAGTCACTTTTCAACATTGAAGATGATTTAGTAACGTACTCTCCCTAGATTTCTTGAAAAGAACAAGAGACTACATCCTATATATTTATGTACATTTCCTTTTTCAATCGCCTACCACAATTCTTTGAAATGTATCTTTATTTCTCAGTTTCTATTTCAACATTAGAGACAGACATTAAGTCAAAAAAAATTAAAGAATAAACCCACTGCCAAAAACCCCATCATAAAATCTTATTCCATTCTCACATGATGAAATAACCATCCTTAGGAAGAATGGTCCATCAATCATTCATGGGTTTTGCACAAAGTCCTCCCAAGCATATAATGTATAGTTTTTATTTAGGCTCCGCCAAGCACTAATCTGATTCGCATCATTGAACAGCAGTTATGTGGCTTGAGCCCAAGATGAATGACCTATTGTGTACAGTGTAACAGTAGCTGGTTGCTAACAAATGAACTGTCAATAGACTATAAAGATGTTGTCAGTTAAGAAGGTATAGATTACCCCTGTGTTGTGTATGGTGTAACAATAGCTGGTTGCTAGTCAATGAATTGTGAAGAGTTTCTCGGGTTGAATGGTGTGGATTACCCCTAAATTTGAGAAAATCGGGGGTGTCGGGTTGGAGGAGTCTAAGGGCCAAAAATTCTTAATTAGTTATCCAAGTTTGAAGTTGTAACATGGATGCTGCCATTTTGTCTAATTTTGTATTGAAATCATGCCAATGATGACATTATTTGCCCTATGTGCTAGTACCCATAATATATTACTTTAGAACTATCTTTTGAAATTTTCTTTCCAAAATGCTTTGACATGTAAGTTCTATGGGCTTGAAGCATTAATATCATATACACAATACAAATTCTAAGACCCATGCAAAGGAAAAATTATTCCTTTAAAGCTAGAAAATTTGAAATAGATTATAAAGAAATACACTGATATTTAATCTGTACTGGGTGTATGACATCATTTTTAAAGGGTGTATGAACAAAATGACTGTTCCCATGTAAGCTTATATTGACAGAATTTATGTTTTAATAAAATACAAAATTTATGCCTAATTTTTTGGTATGATGAGAAATTTCTTCAGATGACTTTTGATAGTTATTTCTATCATATTAAATAAAGAAAAAGCCAGACTGTCTCTTTTAAGATTTTCCAACCCTGGTATATCTTCATTAAAGGGTTAGTTCAGTGGTCAAGCATGTCCATCTTATATGAAAGAGGACTTAAAAAGAAACAAAATGGTGAAGAAATCATTGCAACATCTTATTATAGTTAAGGAGATATTCAAGTTTAAAATTTGGTATCATATCTGTAGAAACGACTAAAATCAGACTAGTTGTGATGTCACAGCCTCAGATTCCTCAGTCTTTATGTATTCTAAAGAAAGTTTATTTCATTTTTTCACTATTAAAATTATTTTCCCTCAAAGTGTCTTCAGGTGGTCTATTATAAATACCCTTTCTAGATTCAGTTTTACTACTTTTTTTAACACCCATGGTTTTTGAGCCACAAAATTGCAGGACAAAATATGATAGATGCATATAGACTTTGAGGCATATGAGGCTATGACATCATAACTAGTCTGATTTCAGTCGTTTCTACACAAATGATACCAAACTTTAAACTTAAATCCTTAACGGAATAAGATTTTTGAATGCTTTCTTCGCCATTTTGTTTCTTTTGAAGTCCTTTATCAAAGAAGATGGACTTGCTTGACCACTGATCTAATCCTTCAAGAGGAGACGTGAAAGAACATGACATACCTCAGGATATCCACCACAATCGTGGGTATCAATACCCATGAAATGACCCAAACCATGTGGAAAAAAGAGGGCACCAATTCTGTTCTCCATCATGTCCTCTATTTCACCCTTGACCAGACCATGTTTCTTCAACTCTGTCAGAGCTGTTCGTTCTGCAAGTAAGTGCATGTCTGTCCACATGACACCTGTCAATGTAAAAGAAAACACCATGTGTGAGGAATAAATCATGATGAAGAACTCAAGTTTACTGCACTCAAACCCATCTGTGTCAATAAATCATTTCTGAAAACCTTCTTACAAAATCCAAATAAATCCTCTACCCTGAGATGTATGTGTGTACAATAATATATGTACATTTGCATAGTATGTATGTGTGTACAATAATATATGTACATTTGCATAGTATGTATGTGTGTACAATAATATATGTACATTTGCATAGTATAATACCTGTGATGTATGTACATGTATGTACATTTATATATGTATGTATGTACATTTTTAGAAAGTTGCAAAGCACTCAAGGAAGTTGAAAATCAATAAAATAAAATTACAGGGAGTAAAGAATAATGTTAAGTTGAAAGAAACAGGTGGGATTTAGGCACTCTCTTAAATTGCCCAATAGAGGTAGCATAACACACGTCTGAAGGGAAGGAATTCCATATAAATGGAGCCACTGCAGAAAAGGCACAGGTGCACCATTAAACTAAGAAGTTTTCTGAGGAGGAGAGTGTGAGCAGGAATGTAATGTAGAAATGTTTTAAAAATAATGCTTGAAATATATGTTTAACACCCTTAGATTACCTTTAGTGGTCCCTTTGAGAATGAGTTGAAGGAGTCTAACTGTAAAATTACAAATGGCCTTACTCAGCATAAGGTGCCTTCATCAATAAATGGGCATATTTTACCAATATTGCACAGATGGAAATTAATTTATTTACTCATCTGGGTAATGTGTTTGCTTATATGTGTTTGCTTATATTCAGGTTATTGTCAAAAAATAACACCCACATTTCGAACCGAAGTGATAATAGTATCGCCAACATGAAAAGGCAAGATACTTGACTTGATACTTGGCAATAGCTCTGTTTATCCAAAGTTCTTATTAATGATCACCAAAATTTATGGTTCCATAACCTTGTGTATTTGTATTTTTACTAGATACAATACTTGTTATTGATGCCAATATGACAATAGGTAATTGAAATTCATATAATAGTGACATTTGACTGTAAATTCTATTCTCATAATCAGTTGTGCTATTCGCATCTATTTGTACCAGATAATAGCTCTATTAGGCATAGGTCACAAATATTTTCACAAATTATCATATTGCTCTTTAAATTTGGTTTTTCTCAAGGAGTCACAATGCATTTTTGCATAATTCCCATCTGTGATCTGATCAATTTGACATATTTTTGTACAATGGGGACACCTAAATTCATGCACTTACGGACTTACTTAAGGAGTATTCTGTTTGGCTTGAGAAAATGTGACAAAAGTATTGTTTCCCAAGTTCACACAGAAAAGAGAAATTTTTCTTTTCTACACCAGTAATGAATTCTTTAAATTTGCTATTTACAGTTAGTAGTTATCATCCTGGAAATAAAGAAGTTTCGCTTGCCCTGCTAATGCCACAAATGAACTCTAATTCGTGTGTCTAATGACAAACATATGTAAAAACACACCAGGTGTACCAGTAAAAGTAAAGGAGCTCCATCGCTGACAAAAATGGCTTAAATTTTGAAAACATACATCTCATAAAACATAAAAAGGAAGAGAAATATTTGAATCTATAAAATTTGAGACATTTTCATTAGGAATGTTAGATTTTGGTAATCAAATTGTTGAAGTTGGTGAAGTAATGGGATGCACGAAATTTGGGATAGCACACAATTAGGTTCATTTACTATACCCTGTATTTTGGCTTTAGTCAAGAGACTCAGTTTTACCTTTTGGTAATTTCCTCTCTTGTGAAAATGAGTAGGCTCTGCTCTACAATTCAATATGTATTTTTCAAGGCCAAGCACAATTTGAATAGGTTATATTTCTATTATTCAGGAATATGTTTTATATCCATATGTCGATCATTCACATTTGTACACTGGAGCATATCTTTTATGGTTTTTGTACCACTTTTCTCTTCACAATGGAAATAGTTTCCACCTTTGCTGAGTTTGCTACCAACCCTTCTTTCTTGTTTTTATTTTTGTGTTAAGTCTAGTATTTTGAAATTACTATTGTGTTGTGTTCTGGCTACCAGTACTCAATCTGGAACCTGAGAGGTGTAAATAAAGACTGAGAAGGTGAACATTTACTGGTTTCTAATTTATTTGATTTATCTCATACCACCATACTTGCTAGATCAGCTATTTAAATACTTAATATCATTTGATGATACAAGCTTCTCCATTAGGTTCTATTTTGATACTGAATTAACTTTCCTCAAATCTCAACAAATTTTGCACGTTTTATAAACACTAAATAAACCATATTCAATGTTGAAGCGCCATATTCAATATGATAAACCATATTCAATATGATAAACCACATTCAATATGATAAACCATATTCAATATAATAAACCATATTCAATATGATCAACCATATTCAATATGATCAACCATATTCAATATGATAAACCATATTCAATATGATAAACCATATTCAATATGATCAACCATATTCAATATGATCAACCATATTCAATATGATAAACCATATCAAATATGATAAACCAAATTCAATATGATAAACCATATTCAATATGATAAACCATATTCAATATGATAAACCACATTCAATATGATAAACTATATTCAATATGCTAAACCATGTTAAATATGATAAACCATATTCAATATGATAACCCATATTCAATATGATAAACCATATTAAATGTGATAAACCATATTCAATATGATAAACCACATTCAATATGATAAACCACATTCAATATGATAAACCACATTCAATATGATAAACCACATTCAATATGATAAACCACATTCAATATGATAAACCACATTCAATATGATAAACCATATTCAATATGATAAACCATATTTAATATGATAAACCATATTCAATATGATAACCCATATTCAATATGATAAACCAAATTCAATATGATAACCCATATTCAATATGATAAACCATATTAAATATGATAAACCATATTCAATATGATAAACCACATTCAATATGATAAACCACATTCAATATGATAAACCATATTCAATATGATAAACCATATTTAATATGATAAACCATATTCAATATGATAACCCATATTCAATATAAACCATATTCAATATGATAAACCATATTCAATATGATAAACCATATTAAATATGATAACCCATATTCAATATGATAAACCATATTCAATATGATAAACCATATTAAATGTGATAAACCATATTCAATATGATAAACCACATTCAATATGATAAACCACATTCAATATAATAAACCATATTCAATATGATAAACCATATTCAATATGATAAACCACATTCAATATAATAAAACCATTCAATATGATAAACCATATTTAATATGATAAACCATATTCAATATGATAACCCATATTCAATATAAACCATATTCAATATGATAAACCATATTCAATATGATAAACCATATTAAATATGATAACCCATATTCAATATGATAAACCATATTCAATATGATAAACCATATTAAATATGATAACCCATATTCAATATGATAAACCATATTCAATATGATAAACCATATTCAATATGATAAACACATTCAATATAATAAACCATTCAATATGATAAACCATATTTAATATGATAAACCATATTCAATATGATAACCCATATTCAATATAAACCATATTCAATATGATAAACCATATTCAATATGATAAACCATATTAAATATGATAACCCATATTCAATATGATAAACCATATTCAATATGATAAACCATATTAAATATGATAACCCATATTCAATATGATAAACCATATTCAATATGATAAACCATATTCAATATGATAAACCACATTCAATATAATAAACCATTCAATATGATAAACCATATTTAATATGATAAACCATATTCAATATGATAACCCATATTCAATATAAACCATATTCAATATGATAAACCATATTCAATATGATAAACCATATTCAATATGATAAACCATATTCAATATGATAAACCATATTAAATATGATAACCCATATTCAATATGATAAACCATATTCAATATGATAAAACATTCAATATGATAAACCATATTAAATATGATAAACCACATTCAATATGATAAACCACATTCAATATAATAAACCATATTCAATATGATAAACCATATTCAATATGATAAACCACATTCAATATAATAAACCATTCAATATGATAAACCACATTCAATATGATAAACCAAATTCAATATGATAAACCACATTCAATATGATAAACCATATTCAATATGATAAACCACATTCAATAAAACAAACCATATTCAATATGATAACCCATATTCAATATGATAAACCATATTCAATATGATAAACCATATTCAATATGATAAACCACATTCAATATAATAAACCATTCAATATGATAAACCATATTCAATATGATAAACCATATTCAATATGATAAACCATATTCAATATGATAAACCACATTCAATATGATAAACCAAATTCAATATGATAAACCACATTCAATATGATAAACCATATTCAATATGATAAACCACATTCAATAAAACAAACCATATTCAATATGATCAACCATATTTAATATGATAAACCATATTCAATATGATAAACCATATTCAATATGATAAACCATATTAAATGTGATAAACCATATTCAATATGATAAACCATATTCAATATGATAAACCATATTCAATATGATAAACCATATTCAATATGATAAACCATATTAAATATGATAACCCATATTCAACATGATAAACCACATTCAATATGATAAACCAAATTCAATATGATAAACCACATTCAATATGATAAACCATATTCAATATGATAAACCACATTCAATAAAACAAACCATATTCAATATGATCAACCATATTTAATATGATAAACCATATTCAATATGATAAACCATATTCAATATGATAAACCATATTAAATGTGATAAACCATATTCAATATGATAAACCAAATTCAATATGATAAACCACATTCAATATGATAAACCAAATTCAATATGATAAACCACATTCAATATGATAAACCATATTCAATATGATAAACCACATTCAATAAAACAAACCATATTCAATATGATAACCCATATTCAATATGATAAACCATATTCAATATGATAAACCATATTCAATACAATAAACCACATTCAATATGACAAACCATACTCAATATGATAAACCATATTCAAAATGATAAACCACATTCAATATGATAAACCACATTTAATATGATAAACCACATTCAATATGATAAACCACATTCAATATGATAAACCACATTCAATATGATAAACCACATTCAATATGATAAACCATATTCAATATGATAAACCATATTTAATATGATAAACCATATTCAATATGATAACCCATATTCAATATGATAAACCATATTCAATATGATAAACCATATTCAATATGATAAACCATATTAAATATGATAACCCATATTCAATATGATAAACCATATTCAATATGATAAACCATATTAAATGTGATAAACCATATTCAATATGATAAACCACATTCAATATGATAAACCATATTAAATATGATAAACCACATTCAATATGATAAACCACATTCAATATAATAAACCATATTCAATACAATAAACCATATTCAATATAATAAACCATATTTAATATAATAAACCATATTCAATATGATAACATATCTCAACATCAATAAATAATAAATGCCATTTATATGTATTTATGTTCCATATTTTGTTTGTATGCTAGTCTGAATCCCTGTTAATATGGA
Organism: Chiridota heheva; assembly: GCA_020152595.1. Taxonomy (NCBI): domain Eukaryota; kingdom Metazoa; phylum Echinodermata; class Holothuroidea; order Apodida; family Chiridotidae; genus Chiridota; species Chiridota heheva. Next base: position 2,601,618 of record JAIGNY010003170.1, read on the forward strand.
GCGAAGACATTTGTAGTACTAACTTTTGAATAGCAATATCTTTCTCTTTTTCTCCAAATTTGGAGCTAATTGTGATGCATTGTAATGTGCAGTAAACCTGGTAATGCTACCTTAGACTTCAATCTCACTAACGTTAGGCCAGAACCAAAAGGTTTTGTGGTTCCAATGGTTTTTTTTCATATGATGATTGATTTGCAAGTTTCGTATTAACTGACATGTCATTGCATATCATGAAATATATGTTCCAGGATATTATTCATAAGCCACGACCATGATGCATGATGCAGATCAATAAAACAGACATACCTATTGACAACACTAGCATGTACACAATAATTAACAATATTATCATAGCAAGTATGATGCAAAACAGACATACAGTTGCTTATGTATCATATTTGAAGAATTTTAGGTTAAGCCCCACCTACTCATTAATATGCATGGAATCATCACCAAAACCAATGAGGCACATGTATCACATGACTTGAATCCAGTTTATCATTCTTCAAATACCGTGATTACAAGCTTTTTGCAGCAAAATCATATTAAGCCCTGCCCACTATGCATACTAATGAAATTCAACGTTGTTATACCATGAACATGTACACATTAGCAAACAACATAACTGTACCAAATATGAAAAACATATACATGGTTGTTATAATATAAGCACCTCAATATTTTTTACATTAAGCTCCCCCTACTAATTAATATGCATGACATCACCACAAAAAACAATAGGACACATCTACGGACCATGAGCTATATGTGTACCAAATATGACTTGAATCCAATTTATCGTTCTTTAGATATCTTGTTTACAAGCTCTTTTCAGCAAAATCATATTAAGCCCCACCCACTATGCATACTAATGATATTCAATGTTTAAATACCATGAACATGTACACACTAGCTAACATCATAATTGTACCAAATTTGAAACAAAAGAGATGAGCAATTGTAAGAATATGAGCATTTCAAGATTTTTACATTATGACCCGCCTACTCAATAATATGCATGACATTACCACCAAAAACAATAGGGTACATCTACGGACCATGGGCTGTATGTATACGAGATATAATATGACATGAATCCACATTCTTGAGATATCGTGTTTACAAGCTGGCCATCACATACATACACACACGCATATATACACCCATACATACACACACATGCCATCATGACCGCATAGGTTCCTGATGCTATCGCATCGGAACCAAAAACCCGTTTTATAAGTTGTGAAACTGACACAGAAATACTCATAGCAAATTTTGTTGGAAATACCAAAGTTCTGTTACATTCTATGTTTATTTTGCATCTGACGCTTGCAATGTTTTTGTGGTGTTTATTGTGGAGCTAGTAGAGAACATTGTATAACGCAGTTTGAATAGTACACTGCATGCGATTCCAGAGCATGGGCACTAATTTGGACAAACCTTTGGGCCTAAAAAGGGGTGCAATGATGTTGAATACAGTACATAAACTTTTAGAAAATGATTGAATGATTCATGATGCTTGTAGGCACGTCAACATCGAATATCATTAAATGATTTAAACATGCTAATCTTTAGTCTCACCTGGTTTGGCGGCATTGAGTACAGCTCTGTTGGCCCTTAGCACTGTGTTGTATATTATTTTTTGGTCCTCAGTAAACTTGCCATTGACTGGAAAGGCACATGTGATGTCTGATGCATAACAGTAGTATTCACAGCCCATATCAAAGTTACTAAAAAGGAAAATACAATATGAAAGAATGGTTGCAAAATTATTGGAAATTACAATTTGACACACACTCCCAACAGAGGGGTTTCATCATGTGACTCTAACTCAACTGGGAGACATTTCGCAGGGCAGAACTTTGCGCGTTAAGTATTTCACACGTCTGATTTTCACACAGTTGAGTCACATCACATGCAAAACAAACAGTAATCAACTGCCCAGATAAATTTATTTTTTAATATAAAATGTTATTTTAAAGAAAAATTACCCTCCAAGTAATCTTAATCAGTGAATTTTAAACACATCTATTGATTAGTGCAACCAACGGCACAGCAAGATTCCAGCATACTACTTACAAAAGTTATCTTATACAACAACATGCAAATGTATGTAAATGTACAGCAGACGGTAGTCTTCCCTACAAAATGGCCAAGTAAACAAAGTCATGTGACCGCATGACGTCAGCTGAAACATCCTTATTGCAAATATTGTACCATACAATTTTCATGAAAACTTATGAATTGTGCCAGAGATTTCAACAAAATATTGACCAAAATTGAGTGCCAACAAAATAAGAGAGAAGACTGCAACTCTCAGGATTGACTTCAGGCTGCTACTACCTACTGAGCTGGCTGACATTTATCCATGGAACTCATTAAGTATCAATTCCCATGCAAAAAGTAGAATCACCAGTGAAGAGGCTGAATCAATATTTTTGAAGAGCTTCCATTTTACACAGGAACAAGCTTAAACTTACCCCGCTAAGCGTAGCGGGGATATTTACGAGAGTTATACTTACCTTCCATGCTATAATATGCAATCTGGTCACACGACCTGATTCTAACGCACTTCTAACCGAACCTAAAAAACGCAGTAACCAGCCAAGCCCTGACCTCCATAATACCTCTGTACCACCTCACTCAACATTCCACCGAGGCCTGAACGAGAGGGGAGGCGGGCGGGATGCATGGAAGGTAAGTATAACTCTCGTAAATATCCCCGCTACGCTTAGCGGGTAAATTTACTTCAAGTTATACCTTACCTTCCATGCTATAATATGCAATCAGATTGCAACCGAGGATAGGAAGGAAGGGAGTTCAGATCGCGCATTTTTTTTTTTTTTTTTTTTTTTTTGGCTGGTACGAAAACTCACACGAACCGAATCCCGTTTAAAGGCGAAATTCCTTCACATCGGAAGGATGAAAGACCTCAAGAGTGGGAGGAACTAAAACATAGGAAACCACGGCGAGGTACAGTCAAACGAACAAGGCACCATTCGTTGACAGTAACGGAGGCAAACCTCGAAAGAACCTGAGCGTAAAGCCCAGAAAAACAAGCCAACCGGAAGAGCGTTTGGACACAATTACAGCAAAGTGTCCACAAAAACGCCATACAAGCCACACCGGATTCATCCACGAGACAGAACCGGCGAGAAACTACGATTGGGAACGGCGTGTACCAATGAAAACGAATTGAAGAAATCCCGGACAAGGGAAAAATTCGTTAGCGCATAACCGCGTAAGAGCTAAAGTTAGCGGGGAACACGACGTCGAAAAGTGAGTCAGACCAAAAACCAGAGAAAAACCGCAAAAAGCGGTTTCTCGAAACGCCGCACGAGAGATCCCGTGAAAAGAGGTTATGCCCGAACCCGAGTGCATACGCGGCCGTTCTATGAACAGTTCAGACTACTTTAACAGAAAGCCACTGGATGATCTATCGGAGGAAAATGTCACATGACACACTACGAAGAGATCTCCCAGAACTCACTAGTGGTCGCGAGTCAAAGACCGTAGACCCCACCGGAAAAACCCTGGTGGATAGCTGCAAGGTATCCCAGAGCTCATGACGGAACTATGACAAAAATCGTCCTGACCCGAGGGCACGTCGTGAAGCCTGCAAGGTCTCGAGCAGCCAAAGTTCGTCCCTGCGCCGAGGCGAAAAAGTGCGGGTCAAGTACCCGTCAAGTTTCCGACAGAAGGGGTCACAAGAAAAGTGCCCGACCTTGATCAAGAAGCCCCTGTCGGCACCGGCGGTGATATCTGTGGTGAAAACCGTAGCAGTTGCGGGACCGCGTAGCTCAGGCCACGCCTATCAACAGCGAAACTTGTCTAAGAAGTTGACTGGAGAAAGTGTTACGCATTACACGTATAGTAACAACCTTGAAACCGCGGAGCCTACGGCTCTGGGGCGAGAAAACGAATACCGTATGTCTGTACGGGCAGTTAAGTAACAGGCCGTAAAACCGCAAGGAAGCAGCTGTAAGGTGTTAAAGTATGGAAGGAACCATACGTGCGTTGTTGGTAATAGCTACCCCAAACGTAAGGTTGTCTACCAAAAGAAAAATATCCTTCATGAAGGTAATATTGACAAGTAGGGGTAGCGTACTACGTCAACCGTATGAGTCATAAACCCCAACACTGGGGTAGAAATCACGAAAGAGGTGGCGTCCTGTGTATACTACACGGACCGTTAAACACCCTGCACCACGGAGCGGAAAAGCGGCGTGGCTACTGGGGACTTACGCGTACAAAGTCACGCAAACCCGTTAAGTATAATAGATCCGTTATGGGTCTACAAAGGCGTCAGCATGACAAGTAAAACCACGAGTCCACCGCTAACGATGTCGCTGTGCACCACGGAGCAAAAAGCTCGTGGCTACGCGAGGGGACAACTGGTACTGGTGCGTGTCCCGAGCGAAGTAGCGATCAGTACCAAAGGACCGTCTAGGTCCACGATAGCGTGAACGCACTACACCTGTAACGTGAGTCGTTATCTCATTATACCTCTATTCACCACGGGCCACCGAGTAAGTGGTGACGCGTGAGGGAAGAAGTACACAGTGCGCGTTCCGTTGAGAATAGGTAAAATATATATAAACTGAGGCTGTAAGAAATACGGAGGAGTTCACGTGCCACGCAAGCTATCTGAGTCGTAAACTGAGTTTGTTCCATCACGGACTCTGAAACCGGTAGCTGCGTGGGGAAGAGGGGACGACCGTCGTACTCAACGTGTCGGTAAGAGAAAACGGCGCGCGAACGCAGTAGTTCATGGCTACTGGTCCTCTACCACACAGCCGCGCGCTGGTATAGGCCGTTAACTCCGTTTGTATAAAATCACTCACGGAGCCGCGAAGCCGGGCGGCTACGCTGGCGTGGGGACTGCCATCGAACGCTAAAAACGCCCCAGCAAGAAAAGACGACCGCGGAACACTGCAACACGCGGCTAACGGTCCAATATCCCGGTTCCGATACCGGGTTATCGTAAATGCGTTATGCGTAAAACGCGTTAATATCTGTAGAATGTGAGCGAGGGTCGTTCGACGCAAGAATCACATTCAGAGTAGTTTGAGCGGTCGTGGAACTACGTAACACGGAGGAATAGCTCGTGATGGTATGCCTCCCGTAAAGAAGGAAATCTTATCACCCGAGCGCTAGGCCTCGAAACCCGAGCAAGCGCTAACACGCGACGCATCCTGGGAGCGTGGCGACGCATCGACAACGGGACTCGTCCCGTGTCCATGAACTGGTGAAAAACTATGCGGAACCGTGGCGTTCAACGCGAAAATCTCACCAAGTCAGCTCACGGACGTGGGGATCTCGAAACTAACGGGTGTGCGTGCGTTATGCGTTACCTTGCTGTAGAACTAAGCAGCACTACAGACCCAAACGTCATCCCATGCCCCGGACGGAGCCGCCAAGTAGTGTTACGGACCCGTGCGGGGCCGTAAAACAAGCCGTGGGGGCCGTATGGAACCGACATTCGGAGCCGTCACGGACCCTAATGGACCCGATGCAAGGAATCCAATGGCTCTACAACTAGCCGTAAAAAAGGGGACTAACTCACGTAAGACCCCCGTGAGGGCGTCGCCTCTTGTTGGCCGACCGGTCCCATCGCGAACCGAGGACCACAGCGGTGTACACGGGTTTGAACAAGTCGATAACACCAAAGCGCAACCTAAGAAGCGTTTACATGCGACGCACCGCAGGACAGTCAAGGCGTAACGCACCGACACTAGGGACCTGCCCGTCGTGTCGATGATATAGGCGCAAAACATCGCGGAACTGTGACGTTCAACGCGGAAAATCCTACAGAGGCAGTTCACACGGCCGTGGGACAGCGTAGCTATGACCAAGCAGCTTCCTAGCTGGCGAACTCAACCGGGGTTCATCGTGCAGTGTCGTTATCCCGTTGCAAAAACTCGAAGTCGTACAGGCCCGCACGGTCTAGAGAAGCGGTTGCACGCTATGCAAAGCGGGACCTCTGAGGTGCGTAACGTGCCCGGCCGCGGAGGCCTGTCCTCCGTGCCTCACGATACTGGTGAAAGTAATTGCGGAAATGTGACGTTCAACGCGGATAATCGTATAAATGGTGTTCACATGATCGTGGAACTGCGTAGCTAATGGCCACGGAACCATGAATAGAATAGCTCTCACGCGCTATACTACTTGTGAAGATTATCACTTGTCACCTGGCCACATAGCTCGTAGCTAGCGGGTGCATATCCGGGTAAATAAATGACGTGTACACGATATCCCGTTACAAAACTACGGAGCCGCACGCATCCGAACACCGGAGCCGCACGCTCTCGGTCGCACCTTGAAAAATACCGGTCGCAGTGGAGTCTGTGCTCCGACCACGCCGCTGGAACCCAATCGCTGCAAAGAGTACCACGAATGGACTCGCAGCATAATCTGCACGCGTAACGCGTGAGATGGATGTGACCGGAGCGTAAAGCAAAGAAGCGTTATCACGCTATGCCGGGTCATCAAGGGTGTGTAGAGCATCGACGCCCGAGGACCTGTCCTCCATGTCCATGATACTGGTGAAAATAATTACGGAACGGTAATGTTCAACGCAGACAATCTTAATTGCGTTCACACGAAGTCGTGGAACTGCGTAGCTAATGGCTACGGACCAAGAAGAAAATAGCTGTCCTGATGCTATACTTCTTGTAAAGAAAGTCATCTGTCACCTGACCACGTGAGCGTAGTAGCTAGTGGGCGTATAATCGGGTGAACCGTACATGCAGTATGCGTTATCCCATTAGAGATAAGTTCCGCCGCTGGAGCCGTCCAATGGAAGCGAAAGGACCGAACGCGGACCGTGGACTCGTATGGAACCGCACGGACCCGTAAACACGGGCGCGGAACCATCCAATGGAACCGCACGGACCCGTAAAACACGGACCGTGGAACCGTGCACGGACCCGTAAACATGGGCCGTGGAACCGTATAACTGTCGTAGCGTTGGCTACGGGACCAAGAAGAAAAATAGCTGTCTCAATGCTATACTTCGGATGAACGTGCGACGTGTACGTCTTTCAAGAGGCGCTCCGCTAGGAGTGGGCGGCGCCCCGCCTCCTGGCTTTGGACCTGGGTGGCGGTGGGGAGACGAAGAGGGCCTCTCAGACCGTCGCTTCTCCACTTTCTCCGCCGCTCTTTGAAAGTACCGGTCGCGGTGGAGTCTGTGCTCCGACCACGCGCTAGATCCCAATCGCTGCAAAGAGTACAGGGGATTTGACTCGCAGCATAATCTGCACGCGTAACACGTGAGATGGATGTCACCGAGCGTAATTTAAAGAAGCGTTTGCACGCCTCGCATCACGAGACATCCTGGGTGTGTAAAAACATCGACACTGGGACCTGTCCTTCATGTCCATGATACTGGTGAAAATAAATACGGAACTTGTAACGTTCAACGAGACAGTCTTAATTGCGTTCACACGAGCCGTGGAACTGCGTAGCTAATGGCTACAGGACCAAGAAGAAAAATAACTGTCAATGCTATACTTCTTGTCAAGAATGTCACCTGTCACCTGACCACGTAGCTAGTGGGCGTATAACCGGATTAAACGTGCACGGGCACGTGAACCCGTTAAATACGGACCCGTGTAAACACGAGCGCGGAACCGCCGAATGGAACCGTCCGCCCGTAACAACGGGCCGCGGAACCGTATGGAACCGTCCGCCCGTGAACAACGGGCCGCGGAACCGTCCGCCCGTAACAACAGGCCGCGGAACCGTATGGATCACGGAACCGTCCAATGGAACCGTCCGCCCGTAACAACGGGCCGCGGAACCGTATGGACCACGGAACCGTCCGCCCGTAACAACGGGCGCGGAACCGTATGGATCCCGGAACCGTATGGATCCGTCCCGGAACCGCACAATGCCCGCACATAGGGCTGCGGAACCGTCAGGGATGGTCCAACGGAACCGTATGGAACCGCCGCCCGTAACAACGGGCCACGGAACCGTGCACGGGACCGTCCAATGGAACCGTCCGCCCCGTAACAACGGGCCGCGGAACCGTATGGAACCGTCAATGGAACCGTCCGCCCGTAATAACGGGCGCGGAACCGTATGGAACCGTCCAATGGAACCGTTAAGCGTAATAACGGGCGCGGAACCGTATGGAACCGTCCAATGGAACCGTTAAGCCCGTAACAACGGGCCGCGGAACCGTATGGAACCGTCCGCCCGTAACAACGGGCAGCGGAACCGTATGGAACCGCCCAATGGAACCGTTAAGCCCGTAACAACGGGCGCGGAACCGTATGGAACCGTCCAATGGAACCGTTCGCCCGTAACAACGGGCCGCGGAACCGTATGGAACCGCCCAATGGAACCGTTAAGCCCGTAACGGGCCGCGGAACCTTATGGACTCACGGAACCGCCCAATGGAACCGTTAAGCCCCGTAACAACGGGCCGCGGAACCGTATGGACTCCCGGAACCTTATGGAACCGTCCCGAACTCACAACCACGGCGTTCAACGCGTTACAAGGGTTGAGGAGTCGACAGGGACTGTCCAATGGAACCGTTTGGAACCGTGTTTACAACTTAGGCGGCGTTCGTTAACGCCCTAAGAGGTTCTCTCTCTCTCTCTCGCTTACCGTTACGGAACCGTCCAATGGAACCGTTAGCGTAACTTTTTACGGGCCGCGGAACCCGTATGGACTCCGAACCTTATGGAACCGTCCCGAACTCACAACAACCGGCGTTCACGCGTTACAAGGGTTGTGGAGTCGACAGGGACTGTCCAAAGGAACCGTTTGGAACCGTGTTTACAACTTAGGCGCGTTAGTTAACGCCCCTAAGAGGTTATCTCTCTCTCTTCCGTTACCGCTCTAGGCGCAACGCCTCTAAGAGCGTAACCTTCTCAGTGAATCTCTTTTATATATCTGAAAAGAGAAGAACATATATCCATGCGTACATACACAAATACGGCAAAGTAAGTATGATCTTACGGACACGCTAAAGAGAGACGAGGCCTAGCAGTCTAAACAGAACATCAAAACTCTCTTAAACAGAAAAAAAAATTTTACTGGAAAAATAAATTTCTTAAGAGAAGAACGTAAGTCCAAGCGTACAAACCTAAACACGGCAAAGTAACTATGATCTTACGGACACGCTAAAGAGAGACAAGGCATAGCATTCTAAACAGAACAACAACACTTGCTTTAACAGAAAAAAATTTAAAACCAAAAAATTTTCTATCTGAAAAACTTTAGAACCGTACGGACCCGTAAACATGGGCCGTGGAACCGTAATGACTTTACTAGCGCCGGGGTAGCGTGGGAAACACCAACCACTGTGTACTTGAGGTCTGTAAAGATAAAAAGGAAAGATTATTTTCCCTGTAATTAGGTCGTCGGAGAGACCCACCCACGGTCTCTCCGACACCCCAATTTCAATCCTGAAAATTAAATATTTTATCTCCAAACTGTGTGAGAAAAATAAAAATATTCATATGCTGTTAACGTGAAAACGAAAATAAGCTCGCTAGTAACAACTGTAGCTCCCTAGAGTTGTTACAGGGCGACCCCACATTTACCCAGCGGTGACTATGACCCAATGCGCATGCGCCAAAATCGAAAAAGGAAATTGGCCTAATGCATACGAGAAGGTGTACTGAAATATCCTAACGTGTTAAACACTATACATAGTATAACGCTAGGGTCACCTCGAGGCGGGTGGGGCTAAGGGAGAAAAGACTAATTCCCGGGGCGAGAGGTCCCCTAGACAGGCACAACCTGTGCTCTAGGACCTAAAACACCCACCACGAGAGTAGGACGCTCTCGAACTAGCCACTCGCTATATGCGAATGGAGACAAAACCCGCTATCCTAAGTGTAGGCTACACGGGTAAAGTCGTGCAGGTCGGCAAGAAATCTCGGACCCATGGCTATCTCACCCTTCTCTCGGAAGACTTGAAAGGTGAGCCAGATGAGAACGGGCAGCGTAAAAACCCTTCAGGTAGAAGCTGCCGAAGAGAAAAGAGTTAGAAAGGTTAATTAAAAATAAAATAAAAGTGACCAGTTTTCAGCGATGTTGTGAAACAAACGCGCTGAAAAAGAGTGAGGTGGTACAGAGGTATTATGGAGGTCAGGGCTTGGCTGGTTACTGCGTTTTTTAGGTTCGGTTAGAAGTGCGTTAGAATCAGGTCGTGTGACCAGATTGCATATTATAGCATGGAAGGTAAGGTATAACTTGAAGTAAATACTTGTAATTATTGGTAGGTATATAAAAGGTTTATGTCTTAACAGTAAATATGAATTGGCTCAAATTACTTTCAGATTGTTTTTTTTTTGTAGGACAATTTTATCATGCAGCAATATTACAAATAGTGCCCTCAGGTGAGAGTTCTACTTCTTTCCAGGCATGTAGCCAGAAATTGTAAATAGGGGAGCCGACCTCTATGAAAAATAATTTGAACCCAAGTGACCGGGCCAAATGAGATTTCTCTTATTTATATATTTTGTGCAGATCATTCAAAAGATGCCCCTCAAAAAATTCAACATTCTGCAAAGAAGGAGGGGAAGGGGAGCCCCAACTTGGCTACGTGCCTGCTTCTTTCTGACATTGGGCACAAAAAATAGCCAAATCCACAGGTTAACCTCTAGCGAACTTACCCTCATCCAAAAGATGTTCGATCACATTTAAAAAATAATAATAATAATTTGTTTTGTGATAGGAAATGAGTCCAAAATGTATGCTTTGATTAAGTTTCAATGGAGCAAATGGTTAGTTCTGCAATATCCTATGAGGCACTCACCACATGTCTCCGCTTTTGACCTCCCTTTTGTTTGGTTCACCAGCATGTCCATAATGCAAAATGGCTCCATTCGGGCCACTTCAAAGGAAAAAAGGGAACAAATATTTGAACTAAAAACAATAAGACAGGTTTTGAATTTTACTCTGCACAAAACTTAATAACTAACAATCCAAGAATTTTAGATGGGCAAATTGCTAGACTGCATTATGAACTAAATTTCCATGAGTAAACTTGTCTTGCTGAGGAAGAAAATGAATAAATATGTAAAATCAGCAATCAAAAACTTTATTACTACATAGGTTCCTAATGCTATTAGCATCAGAACCAAAACAAGAACTGTCGGAAGGACAGTATGCTCGACTATTCAAAGCTAGCGCACACAAAGGGCTTGTTAATGGACGTATATGCCGGTAATGGGGCTAGTAGGGGAATTTATTTCAAATTACATGAGCTTTTGAAGGATGCACTTACTTTTCCCCTTTCTTTAGATTTTCACATTTTACTGCAAGCCTTTAAATATCTTTGAGTTGTATCAGACATTTTGGATGAGGTTACTACTTCACCCAGTAACTCAGAAAACATGAAAGAAATCTTTATAAATGACACACCTCTTTTCATTATATCCATTGAGTCACAAAGAAAGGAGAGACCCATGACTTGCCCATATCAATGAAATAATAAAATATGAACAATGTATCCTTGCAACATAATGCAATTATTTGTTATTTCTTGCGTCACTAACTTACCTAACTACCCTCTCTATTCATCTTAAAGGATTAATTAGTTCAGTGGTCAAGTTAATTCACATCATACAAAAGAGGACTAAGAAAGAAACAAAAAAATGGTGAAAAAGGCATTCCATTAAAATCTTTATGTCCCTGCTAGGGAAATGATGTCACCACGCACAATATTTCAATACAAAATGGCAGCCTCAATGAGTCGATTTCAAACATGAATAACTTGAGATAGGAATAAGATTTTGACTTGCTGTTTTTGGTAATTGGTTAAGATTTTAAAATTCTATCATATGAAATAAGATTTGTATCAGACTTTAATCTCCTTCAATATTATTTCTGTCACAATCTTCTATGGGAAGATTTTTGACACCTTTATTCAGAACCGTGGGATATTTTAAAATTAATTCTAGCTCTGTGAAGGTCAATGACTCCCAACTGTTTAACTTTCTATTTCAAAGAGAATTTAATTCTGAGCAGGAAAATGTTCAAATTCTGAAAATAGCAAATCTGATTTTCAAGTGTTAAAGGGATTTTCAATATAGGCAACCTAGTCAATCTTCACAAATTTACATACTAAGGCTTTAAAAAAATATTACTGTAAACTGTTTAATTTTTAATTGATTCTGATGAATTATTTTTGCTTATTTCATTCGAATTAGAAGATGATTAAATTCTTATGAGAACAGAAGTCTTGTGAGAAGTTGATTTATCCTTGCACGATCCATGAGAATGATTCAAACACACGCTCAAGTCAATGAGAAAATCCATACAAATTTGGAGTCAGGTGTATACGCTGTTGTGCCCACCAGGGTCAGAATATTGGCTTTATAGAAGCCAAAATTGAAGAAGAAAAAATGGCTTTTTGAGATTTGTTTGGTCACAAAAGAAGTTTCTATTTGGCTTTTCTGATAATTGTTTTTTTGTGGCTTTTTTTTTAATTTGTTTGGCCACACAAAATATTTTTTTAGTTTTTTTATACAGAATTTGATCATTTGGACTTGTTGCTTGTTTTGGGGATTTTTTGGAGCTTTTTGGCTTAAAGGCTTTGATGGAGACAAAAACAACAAAAAAAAAAAATTATAATGGTGATGTTCAGATCACATTATATTTTGCATGTTGCTGAAGTTACAAAACCAGATGTTTCTTTGCTTTTCTGTACATTTTACCCCTTGCAATAAAAAGCCCCTGGACCCGGCAATGTCAAATTGCTTTCAAAATTTGGATGTTTCTTTAATACACAATTTGGCTTTTTAAGCTTAATTTGGGATTCTTCAAACTGATTTGGCTTTTTGTGCTTGTGACAATCTACCAACTTAGCAGATTCAATTATTACAGGGACCCTAGCATAATATATAAGAGGTGCTGTGGCTCAGTGGTGAACTCTTAGAGACTCAGGGGGTTCAAAATGTGACTGCAATTTTTTGTAACTTTTTGTTCAAAATTAATTTTACAGCTTTCCTTTTGTTTTCTATCACTACAAGTTTGATTTTTATAAAGGCCAAGACAATCAACTTTTCAATAATAAAATTCAAAATAAAGAAAATGTTGACAATTTGTTTGAGCTTGTATCATTTCTTATGAATAATGAAAATGGAGGATTTGTTTTACATATTTAGATTGTTTGTGAAATTTCCTTTTCATTGATACCAGTTTAAATTTATTTTCTCAAAGCAAAACATGCAAAATCAGACAAAATCTGACTCTTTGGGCAAATTCAAAAAGTGTTTGAAGTATTATTTGTATCCAATCTAATGTTGTTTTTCTCTAACACTGTATTTCAATATCATGTTATGCTTTATTTGTACTTTGTTGTTATTGTGTTTCTCCATATGCGCTGGGTTCTTGATGTAGTGGTGCTTTATAAATGCCTTATATGTATGTATGTATGTATGTATGTAAAAACAATGAAAATAAACAAAAATTAATCACTCATGTGTTTTTGATTATTTTTTTGAAATTTTGCAAAATTGAAATTTGAGTTTTACTCAAATAATGTCAATATAACCCTCATCAAAAATCTTAATTTATCGAAAGAACTATTCAAGCTCTTTCAAATGATACCAGGATCACTGCTGTGGGCCTATTTGATGTAGCAACACAATTTTTTGAAATAGTGCATGTCCGCATGGTCGTGTCACGACCGCGTGAGCCTTGAAAGGTTAAGGAGTCAAACCCGTATTGAAAAGTACCAGGTTCAATTCTCGTCGTGAGTGCTGCATTGTGTCCTTGAGCAAAACACTTTACTTTACTTGCTTCAGTCCACTCAGCTGTAAAATGAGTACCAGCACTGCTGGGATATTAATCTGCGATGGACTGGTATCCCATCCAGGGGCAGTCATGTACTCTCATTGAAACCGGGCATAAGCAACGGCTCTATTTAATGGCCGGATGGATTTAGCTTTAGCTTAGCAAGACTGACAAGCACTTCATGTAAGGATGAGTGTTCCCTTTCATATTATATCTACAAGTCTCAAAAGAGGATTTACTCACGAGGCACAAATGCATGTGTAGGACAGAAACCTAGCTCCTCCGTGATAGTAACAGTAGTGGCGGAAAATGCTTTTTGTAAGAAAGAAAATAAAAACTCAATCTGATTTAATTCAATTTCTAATAAATATTGAAACTTATGTGCTTCTCTTCAGTATGCCTTCTAAAAACAACCAACAATCGTATATGGACAGCTACAGAAATATCTCTTTTATTTCCCAATAAAGCATGTTTGAATAACTTAAATATTAACATGATCAATAGAGGAAAATTTAATTTTCTAAAAAGTCTAAACCGACTATTTCTTCTGCTGAGAATACCATTGTTTAGGATTAAAAGGAGCAAATTAACATCAAAAACAGACGATGTCCAATTTCTACTAAATAAAATCAGGTTCAAATTCGAGATATAAAGAATGATATTTTCATCATAATTTAGTTACAGAAAGGTTACCTTTTACTTGTCTTTTTAACTGATAGTTTGACTCAAATGATCCATGTTTTTCAGATGAAAGGTTGTGAGTTCCATTCCCAGCTAGAGAATATATTGCGCTCTCATTCAGTGCTCAGGATATAGGGTCATAACAGATTAATAAAACCTTATCATTTTAGTGGTTATTGCACCATGAGAACTATGCTGATGAGTATGAACTTAAGATAACTATACCAAAGGTTTACTACAGTAGTTCAATTAAGATTCTAGAACTGATGGATTAGAGTCGGACTGTTGCAACAATGGCCAGTCCAACACTGATGGATTGTCATTATCAATTAGAGGCTTCACAAAAAAAGAAGTTATTTTCCTTTACCTTTCAAGCTGGTATTCATGCATGCCCGGTTTAATCTTCCTCATGACCTCCTTGTGAGCCTCACTGGATGTCCGGCAAGCGAAACGCAGAACCTCCAGTTCCTCTGGTGTCTTGATAACACGACTACAATGGAAATAATCAAAATAATGTTTTGAGGTAAATCTGTTTTGCTTGACTGATACCGTATCTTTATTACAGTACCCCACCAAATGTACGTCTATATGTCCTACAATAACTGCCATGTCCTACAATAACTGCTATGTCCTACAATAACTGCTATGTCCTACAATAACTGCTATGTCCTACAATAACTGCTGTCCTACAATAACTGCTATGTCCTACAATAACTGCTATGTCCTACAATAACTGTTCTGTCCTACAATAACTGCTATGTCCTACAATAACTGCTATGTCCAACAATAACTGCTATGTCCTACAATAACTGCTATGTCCTACAATAACTGCTATGTCCCCCACCATCAACCAAAAACTCTGGTGGCAGAAAATGATGGTCCATGGAGGTCCTTGATGAAGCAACACTAACAATCAATATATAACTATGGTAACAAGAATAATAAAATGTTATGGCCAAGATCAATAAGATCAGTAGAGTATACACATAATGTGACACTTTTTTGCATAAGACAAATTTATCAACCCAATCTAATTAATTGAAAATTAAATTCTTTAACAAAAAAATGTATTTATTTATTATTGTGTTTTATCTTTTGCCATATATGCATATCCTTAATAACTTTTCAAATACATTTAAAGTTAAATACACGTTGCAAAAGAATGATTTTAGTTTACATAGAAATATAACTAACTAGTAAAAGAAAATACAAGCAAAAGATTTATTCAGCAGTTCAAATTACCAAGAAGTCTTCACTAATCCATTATCTGAATAAGATACGTGATTCATTTCCTTCAATAGAGGGGAGAGGAAGAAGGGGAGGGGGAGGGGGGAGGGAGAACAAGCAACCCACTAGTTGCTTGTTCTATTTTTACTTTTCTGGTGCATGAATCATTGTGGGTGGTACTGAACATAGAATAAGGTTCTGGTATTAGTTTTCATTCAAAAAAGATCATGACTTTGTTAACGTTGCCATTTTGTCAAGCAGGTACACTGTCGTCTGCTGCACACTTAATTAGACTTACATACGTTTAAATGTTGTTATATAAGATTATTTTTGTAAGATAATTATGCCAGAATCTTGCTGTACCGTTGATTACACTAACAGATATGTGCCGCGGAATAAAAAGAAGTTTTCTCGATTTGCGTCTGATCCTGATCGACGTTCAAAGTGGGTTTCTGCTGTGCGACGTGATGGTTTTCAACATACGGTTCTCACTAAGATTTGCAGCGAGCACTTTATATCAAGTATGTAGGCATTGTCTGAGTATAACGAACAATCAGATGGCCTTCACGTAAAAGTTACTCTTTGTATACCAATGAATATATAAAACGTAAGGAAATTATGAAGTAAAATCGGAAGCGAACAGAAATTGTAATCCGTAAAAGTTGCTGAACTGGTACTGGTAGGTTAGGTTTTTGGTAAATAAAGAAATTGAGGTGATGTTCTTAATTAGAGGATATTCCAGAGTTCAATACCTGAATAGACAAATGATTTTTTGTTGGCAATGGAATTAAAGCTGAATAAATGATAATTATTAGAGTGTCTGGTAAAATAGCTATGAATACTTTTGTTTGCTTGAAATAAATTACAGAACGTAGACGGTAACAACCTGAGATTTACCTTAAACATAAAATTCCCATTTGGTGCCTATAAAGGTCATAAACGTTAAGGATATTTATATCTTTAAAAATATTACCTATGTCAATATCATAGTCAGATGATTTAATTAAATGAACAGCCCCTTTCTGCAGTATATATAACCCATTAAGATATGTATGGAACATATCACCCCATGCAATGTTGCAATAAGATCAATTAGAAAGAAGAAGAGAATTATACAATGTTAATATAATACAACGGGGTACAAAATGCTTAATTTCATACAGAACAATAATCTTGGAAATTCTTGGAAAGGTCAATGTAGCAGAATTTTTTCCATGCAGGGTACATTTCAAATTTCTTGAATATTTCTTAATTTTTTGCAGTTTTTCTCCTGTAGTTGAACCACATAAGTGTTTGAGCAACATTGTAATAAGCATCATTTTGTACTCAATAATTTGATACCATTTTTAATCCTTGCTCATGCAAGAGGCAATCTTTTTTAATTCTTCAGATGTACTTATCTTTGTTGTTTTCTGTTAAACAGATAAACATTTTTGTTAATAAATGTGAATGGAATGTGAAACTGAAGCTATAGTGAATAAACAAGGAAATTAAAAGATACAAGTTTAAGCTTACCACTCTGTAATCACTGGGTGCAAGATTGAGTTATTAACTTTGAACCTACGGGATCAAAAGACAAAAGTCATTAAAATTATAGCATACACTCTACTTAATAGAATCAAGAACATGAAAGTAATTTTCTCACTAAAACCAGCATTGGTTAATTTTTCCTACAACTGATTGCAATATAAGTCAAATCTCTTTGCCATGATAGGTGCAGTGGCTCAGTGGTTAAGGAGTCATGCTCCTATTCGAAAGGTTCAATTCCTGTCGTGAGTGCTGCATTGTGTCATTAAGCAAGACACTTCACTATACTAGCTTCAGTACACTCAGTTGTAAAATGAATATCAGAGCACTGCTAGGGAGTTAATCTGCAGAGGACTGGCATCCCGTCTGGTAGGAGTCATGAACTCTCATCTGCTTGCGCTATTGAAACCGAGGATAAGCACCGGTTCTATAGGCCTGATGGCTCAGATGGATTAGCTCCTTGCCATGAGTTACATCCCCTCTACCCTGTTCACCAGCACATCACCATGAATGTTCTACATCAGGATGTTTTTTTTCTTTGTTTGTAATGATCTTCCCATGACTGGGAATTCCACAATAACCTCACATTGGGTTAACAAGGCCAAGCTGGTAATGTCAGTTATGGAATTTGGATCGGAAGTAGATGAACACCAGGTTCTGGCCCTGCTCTTTTAAGAAGTGACCAGAGAACCAGATAAGGAGGTGCAGAATACTACCGTCAGGACTATCAAGCCTTAAACTGAGTACAGTACTTTACAGTACATAAGTTTGCATCCAGTCACTGTATAGAGCCCAAGACAGCGTACAGGCCTCGTGTTTAATCTCAGGCCATATCAAGAAAAACAAGCAGTCTCAAACAATGAAAGGTTTTTCCTGGGATTATTTTGTAAGTAGGTATAAACCTCTGCAGCATCAGACAAGAGTGACTTCTGCAATGTTACAGCCTATGAAGAATGTACAGAAACTTTGAATATCATAGTGTTTAGTATAAAAATGAATTTATTATCATTATTATCACTTTTTGCTACCATTTTTATGAACTTACTTTTCAATTCCTGTAAATGTTGCCTCTTCTGAGTAGTTCCCACTGTCAGTGTTGAGTCCTCTCTACCAAATGGGAAATGTTAAATATGGATCAATCAGGTGATTAAGGTTGCAGGTATATTTCTGGTATCCCAATTTTCACATTTAGAGCATAACAATCTGAGAAAAGAAATCTTCACATAAAACAAAAAAAAATGCACATCTTTATGTTTAAGAAATGACTTGATCAATGTTTGAGGATTTTCTGATTGATTCAAAATTTGTAAAGTATTAATGGGAAAAACATCTCTTAAACTTTTGTCTTTCTTTATATTTCTTTCGTGAATAAAGGCTTTTGATGAGAATGTCCTTTCCAGTTAGATATTCATAGGAGGTATGGAATATCAAATTCTTTGCAAGAGCCATCTAGTTCCATTCAATGCACAAAGATGTAGAATGAAAAACAATCGATTTATATAAAAAATAAAGAGACCTGTCCTATTCATACATCACAACATTGAATAAAAGTTTGCATAATAAACTGTAACATAGGGAAGGCTCTCAATTCCAACTGCACAGACACGGCCAGTGATGTCATGCTTCAGTGCATATATACTATGCACTTTTTTGTATATGTGTATTTAAGCATGACATCACTGGCCATGTCTGGGCAGTTGGAATTGTAAGCCTTTCCTTATGTAAACACATCAAAAGGTAAATTTTTAGCTGATTTTGGCATTTTGGGGTGTTTGCTATCAACATGTTTTTGATTTGAAACCTATTTAGCTTATGTTTAAGTCTTCATAAACTTACATTATGAAAGTTTAATTGTAAGTATGACTGTGACATATATCACAATCCATTTCCTCATTTTTTCTTCGGAAAGTCCATGTAGGATTCTAAACTGGAATGTTCTGTTAATACACTATCGCTGACACAAATTATGTTTTAGACTCACCAGTGTTAAGATGACACTGACATTCTGGTTTTTCATCCAATCTGCAATCTGAAAAAGAAAGTAATACAATTCTTTAATGGATATATTCATTTATCTTATATATGTTTTCAGTCTTATATGAAAGAGGACAATGAAAAGAAGATAATAGTACAGAAAGTACTCAGAAATCTAATATTCCATTCAACTTATATGGGTGTGTAGAGGCAATGTAAGCTAACTTGTTTTAAATTCTATCAAAAGTAGCAAAATGTTTCATTAAAATCAGCAAAAAGTTACACATGAGTTTTAAAATATCAGGCACCAATATGCAAATTTGTGTGCAAATTGGTGAAGTATTATATATAACGTGACCTTGGTATTTTCTGTTGTGAATCCTTTGTTTTCTAAACATCTATCATAATTCTTTGCGGTAATGCAGTTCTGACCAGAAGTTTTTTACCATACCCAAAATCACTGCAAAAGACCTTCCAATCCTTTCCAGTAACTGACGTTTAGGAAAGAAATTTAAGGAATTACATGTAGATTTTCAGATGTCCGCCCAATCACAGCACAAATTTGGCATGAATTAGAAATCAATCAAACTTTGATCAGTCGTAACTCAAAATACGAAGTGTTCTTTTCAAAATTTTAAAAAAAATGATCTGTTCAGATTTTGATAAATCTTTTAACCACTATAGAAGTTGCTACAGTGTGTTGATAGAACAAATATTTTAGTAGAAGAAAATAAGTAAAAAATGTTGAATTCCTTTTTAATAAAATGCATTAACAAGAAAGTTAATAATCGATTTGAGATTTTTGACACTCTTGTGTCATGCCACCTTCCTACAGAAGCCTTCCTACACCAGTCTTTTCACATAATCTTCTCAAATATTTTTGTTCTCTTTACAGTGGTGCAGCAAATAATGACCAAAACTTTTCGAGCCTTTGCCATGCCCCAAATGAAATTAAAACAGGACTAGACTTTCCCATCATTTTCAGTGACTAAGAAAATTAAAGAACTACAGAAAGATTTTGAAGTGTTTGCTCAGTCATACAGCACAATTTTTGCATTAAATCAAAATGATCAAATTTTGATCAGCGAAAATTTTCAGACATAATTCAAAAATTCAAAAAAATATTTGCTCAGATTTTGATATTGAAACAATATAGACATGTCCATATACCTTGAAGCATATTATATTGGTTACGTTGTGAATGCAAACTCACCTCTTCTGTATAGTGTACTTCATCAACAGCATACCTTTGTTTGAAGTGTTCTTTAGGGAGGATTCTGGAAGGTAAACAATTGACAGAGAATAACGAAAGACATCACTACCGCCACAAGCACTACCATCACAAGCACAACCATCACAAGCACTACCATTACAAGCACTACCATCACAAGCACTACCATCACAAGCACTACCATCACAAGCATCACCATCACAAGCACCACCATCACAAGCACCACCATCACAAGCACCACCATCACAAGCACCACCATCACAAGCACCACCATCACAAGCACTACCATCACAAGCACTACCATCACAAGCACTACCATCACAAGCACTACCATCACAAGCACTACCATCACAAGCACTACCATCACAAGCACTACCATCACAAGCACTACCATCACAAGCACTACCATCACAAGCACTACCATCACAAGCACTACCATCACAAGCACTACCATCACAAGCACTACCATCACAAGCACTACCATCACAAGCACTACCATCACAAGCACTACCATCACAAGCACTACCATCACAAGCACTACCATCACAAGCACTACCATCACAAGCACTACCATAACAAGCACTACCATCACAAGCACTACCATCACAAGCTAAGGAAACAAAAGTATAGGTATAGTAACAAATGCGTATAACAGAACATGTTCAGAGCAAAATCAAGAAATGCATAAAGAAACTAGAATGATAGCACTCTGCAGAGCGCATACCTCTGCCCCCTGTTCAATCCACATCCTGAATATAATCCACCTCAGAAACCCTCGACCCACCAGGTTATACTCACAAACAATCTCTTTCCCACTGTTGATCTGTATTACCACTTGCATTCTAAATACTTCAAGATCTACCCTCTTATCATTGTTTTCAGTTTAATTCAAGCTAAGCAATCATTGTTTGAGCTTTAATTCAGAAAATATTCACATTTCATCAATTTCCTTTCATGCAAGATATCAATTCTTTTCTTTCATACCAGAAACTCAATGATATGATTTGATTGAGAGCCTAGAGAATTCAACGATTGTTTGGATTTCCTTTTAAGGCATGAATTCATTGGAATATTTCAACTAAGTTGCAACAAATATCCTCAATCCCCACCCCTACATTTCTGTCCTTCCCCTGTTACAATGTACCCCAAATTTCAATCACTTCAACATCTTTCTCAAACATTAACCCATACATCAAATCAAAACAAAAAAATCCATTCATCACTTCTTGAGATATGTTGATGACAAACAGACAGACAAACAAACTTATAACAAAACAGAGGCAAAAACAAAAATCTATGTTGGCAGAAGTACAAATCTTACTTTCCCATCCATACACCATACTCTGCAGGCAAATTTGGGCAAAATAAGACAGACTTTCCAGAATCAACATGGATAGCTCCAAGGAAGCCTGACTCTTCAACTCCAAACGTCCAGTGAAAGTATGATTCCTTTAAAAAGGGAGAATAAAACTTTTAGTAATTGATACATGACAATCAATAATAGATCATGTCTTATTTAGTAAAGGTTATTTCAATCATTACAATAAGTTTTGAGGAAAGTAATTCGAAAATCTTATTCCACTATGAAATCTGAATTTTAAAACTCTGCCCTCCTTATTCATTCAATACACCCGTACATCCAAATACATAGTGAAATTCTTTAATACCTGTCTAAACAGAGGTTCATGATCTGAACAATATCTCATTTGCTGTGTGCCACCATGAAGCAACACAGCCGCCCCCTGCGGTAGTTTCTTCTCATCCTTCAGACTGGCACAGAGACGTTGTCGGTTCTTGGCATGGAGAGAGGTAGGAACAGTTAAGGTGTTTGCACCACGAGAAAATTCTGGTCTGTAATAAAGAAAATATAAAAAAAGGCATTGATATCAGTGTTTATATTTTTTAAGTGGGTCACAGTAATTCCAGAATTCCCTGGGGAGAAGGGGCAGGACACTTCCATATGTGAGGAATATACATGTGTGTGTGTGTGTGTGTCGCGTCGCCCAAACAGGTCCTTTTTTTTTGCATCATTTTATAGTGCAAGTGTCTTTTATTCATCATTTTCATAGTACAAGTCACAACAAATGCTCTTTACTCAATCAATTATGCTGGCCCTTTTTCATATTTTTTGTTGAATACCTAATGCTACAAGTATCAAAATGGACTTTTATTCATACTGCGGGTATCAAAATTGTATAATTTTATACCGAACGTATCATACTGTCATACTGTGGGTATGGTTTTTGGTTTATGGGCTACATACCCCTGTCATTTTTTAGTATAAAGTGCCCCCAGGGAAACCCTCCTCCCCACACAAAAAAAAACACATTAGCACTCAGGCAATGATTTGATTCTTTTGAACAAATATTATATCATCAAGCTTCAACTAGAATATACATACATGCTGAATATGAACATAATCAATTTGCATATTTTCTTCTTCTTTCACAATCAGATTCATGATAAAATAACCAGCTTTAATGAAACCAAAAAAGGTATTAACAAAGGATTAGAAATATGTTTGATACTGTAGGTATCAAAAGAAAACATGTAATTTTCACAAACATGTCTAACATTGCTAACTAGTTTACCATTATTTTTTCAGGAGAAAACTGGGATAGTTTGTCGACAAATGTCATTATTTTCCCCGACAGCAAATCATTTATCTCATTTTGTGGGGGGTGCTGCACCCCCACACCCTCATTGCAACACCTCTGATTGTTCTTGTTCCAATGTATCATGAGCCAAATTTGATTTGGGGTAAGGAATACGGAAATCGACCAAAATATATGAAATTTCCTAAATGAAATACTTTGTCACAGGCCTACACTGATTTTATTGACAAAACAGTTATCGTCTTCAATCATTTTTATTTTATATGTTAACAAATGAAGAGTGTTTTCCAGGAGCAAAAGTGGTACATATCTCTCCAAGTAGATAGTATCACTGAGCCCAAAACAACATTAATTTTGAATGGGGCACTTTTGTAATATTTGTTAAAAAGTGCACAAATTTTACTACTAATTCTAGCACCTTTGACAGTAATAGAGGGGCACTTTTCATTTTCAAAAGGGGCACTTTATATATTTTTCATAAAAGTGTGGGGGAAACTGCCCCTGTCCCCATTCCTACTCCTGGTCCTGTGCCTTCAGCATCACAGACATGTCATTCATTAAAAAAATATATGTGAAAACTGGACAACAATAATGGACTAAACTGGACTTTCTTATATATCTTGTATTTGGCTGCAACTTTCCCCAAATATTTGTTGACTGTTTTGCCACATAATATTATTTTGTTAAAACGATATTTTGTTGCATATCAAACATGCTTCCTCCATCGTGCAATATGTTATGTAAACTTTTTTTCCCGCTGTTGTCTGGTTGTCTCTCGAAGAAGATTGTAATTACAAATATCTGATAACTAACATTTGCCAGCGTAATAAATTAGGCTATGCGTGTATAACTTGCGTATGCCATTCGCGATGGACAGACAAACCCAAGTGTCATGGTTGAAGAAGTTGCTCCAAAAATCATTAAATTTCATTCTTTTTGTTGTACACAAGGAGTGAAAAATGTATTTAGAAAGTTTATAACACTATTGTAGTCAAATTCGTAGTTAGCTAGTACTATTTTTAATGGTTTATGCTTCATGACTTGTAAAAGTGTTGGTCGTATGATAGGTTAAAATGATAATCCCAATGTAAGTTACTGTAACGATGTGCCACTCAGTATTGCAAGTAGTGCGTAGTATGTAGGGCATACTGAGTGAGATGTTTAATTGTTAATCAAATTGTGCCCTAAGTACTTGCAGCATGTATATAGACTACACACTTTTGGTAAAGCCGGCTTACAGGTCTCTGGTAAAACTGTGTGGGTCAATCACCCACTCGGTGGATAACATCGATTACAGAAACATGGAGAAATCAATTATTTTCTCAATTTCATGATGAGCTACAGAGTTTGATTAGAAACACAGCTTCACCAACGAAGGTTACCATACTAATGGAAGACATGAATGCCAAGGTGGGTAGCTGCAACACTGGATATGAGAGAATCATGGGTCAACACATTGTTGGCACTATGAACGTCAATGGTGAGAAATCTGCTGACCTATGTGCAGAATATAATCTGCTAAAAGGTGGTTCCGTCTTCCCCCACAAGGAAGTACACAAAGCAACATGGATATCTCCAGACCACATTACAGTCCACCAGATAGACCTCATTTGCATAAGCAAGCCCTTCAAAGGTTCACTCCAGGATGTAAGAGTGAAAAGAGGCGCTGATGTGGGCTCAGACCACCACCTACTTACAGACAGAATCCAACTTAAGCTGAAGAAATGCACACAGACTACACCTTCCAGATTAAATCTCAATACGGCTACTTTAAGCGATCAAACTACTAAGGATACTTTCCGCCTTACATTGAGTAACAGATTCCAAGCCCTTCAGGACCAACTTAGACCAGGCCTTCAATAGAAGATCACTGGCAACTACTGAAGAGTACATGGAAGGAAACATGCAGTGATGCTCTTGGCAAGAAGAACAAACAAGACAAACCTCGATTATCCAAATGCACATTTGCAAAAGTTGACAAAAGAAGGGAAATGAAGGAAGTGCCTGACAATTGCCGCACACGAGCAAGGAGAGCAGAGGCACACAGACATTACTCGCATATCAACAGAAAGGTAAAATCAAGTATACGGGCCAATAAGCGGATGTACACTGACAATCTTGTCAAGGAAGCAGAAGCAGCAGCAGGTAACTTGTATGACACCACCAAATGCCTGTCCGGCAAGTTTAAACAGGTTAATACCCACATCAAAGAATGCAAGTGGTATCCTACTCACATCCACTGAGGACCAACAGAGGAGATAGGTTAAGAACTTCAGTTAACTTCTAATTAGGCCTCCACCAACATCTCCAGCAAACATCCCACCACCTGATTACCAATATTAGTCATCAACTTTGACCCGCCAACCAAAGTAGGGATCAGAGAAGCTATCTTGGCATTAATGAGTGGCAAATCTGCTGGACCTGACAACTTACCCACAGAAGCTCTTAAAGCAGATACCAACACCTTTGCTGACATGCTGTACGGTCTCCTGACTACTATATGGGAAGATGAGCAATTACCAATGGACTGGAAAGAGGGGTACTTGGTGAAGATCCCAAAGAAAGGAGACCTCACTCTTTGCAAAAACTTCAGTGGAATCATGCTTCTATCTGTTCCAGGGAAAATACTGAACCACTTTGTGCTTAACAGATTGAAGAGAGCAGTTGATGATATTCTGAGGGACAACCAAGCTGGTTTTCAATGGTAGATCATGTGCGGATCAAATTGTAACCCTCAGGGTTATTATACAGCAGTCTATTCAATGGAACACACCAACTTACATCAATTATGAGAAGGCCTTTGACAGCATTAATAGAAATACACTATGGAAGTTGACGGCGTACTACGGCATTCCTCCTAAATTCATCTCTCTGGTGAAAAACACATGAAAGAATGAGTTGCCAAGTCTTGCACGGAGGTACCCCATCTGAGAAATTCCAAGTTCAAACTGGAGTGAGACAAGGATGCCTACTATCTCCTTTAATGTTCTTGCTCACCATTGACTGGATAATGAAGGAAACAACATCAGAACTAAAAAATGGGCTTCAGTGGACCTTGACTGAACAGCTAGAAGACCTTGACTTTCCTGACGACCCTGCATTGGTGTCACACAACCACTAAGATACTTAAAATATTGCACGCACTAATTTGGAGGCGTAGGCCTAATACATTTTATTTGTGCATGCACATGTAGGTCTAACGTTACATGTGCCGGCATTAGGCCTATTTGTTTCACAATTTAAAAAAAAAAAAAAAATGAAGAAAAAAATTGTCTTTTTTTCTTTCTTTCAAATTTTGACCATTTATTGTTGTTATTTCTTTCCAACTGCAACTGGAAACAAACAGAACTGGGCTAGGCCTAGGCCTAAGTGTGTTTAATTTTTCTGTGAGAAGGGGAATAATTTTGATATTGAAAATAAGCCTAAACATTAGGCTAAAGGCTCCCAGAAAAATATGGGAACTTTTTTTTTTTAAGACGAGTTAAATCCCACTAAGATTTGTTTTAGAGCAATTTTTTTTTCATGAACACGGGCATCTTGGGTACAGTATGTGGACGTGTAGTAGGCCTACTACATTAGGACTAGGCTACTAACTTAACTGGAAAAATCCTAGTGTAGCGGTAAATCGCTATAGGCCTATAGAAATTAATTTCAACATTCTAAATAATTATTGGTGACCAATTTCTTGAAACTTTCAGGATTTATGCAGGAAAGATTGAAATTTTTTAAAACATCAATTGTAGTCAACATTCTAGGAATTTTGGGGCAAAAAACAAGTTTATATTTCAATCCGATAAAATTTGGAGAAAAAAATTTTGAGCCTTTCCAAGCAAATTTAATTAAAAAAGGATAATAAATCACGAGCTCACAAATTTTGCATTCTTGTTGGCCATTTTGAACGAAACTAAAGAAAACAAGCTGAATAGCGGTGGAAGAATTTCAACAATGTCAAAATCCTAAAACCATCTCCTGAACCCTAATTCTAAAACCTAACCTGAAAATGAGGATCTACATTAATTAGGCCTAGGCCCTATGTGCATGTTTTTTTTCTTTTTCACGTGAACGGCAAAACAGCTTTCAGACTCGACTCGTCAGTAGGCGTAGGCCTACAGTACTGAGTAGGCTAGTACTTAGTACTACTAGGCCTAGTAGTAGTGTATACACACTGAAGAGTAAAAGTTTTGATCGGAAAAACAAAACGTAATAATTATTTTTCTTTTTTAAACAAGTTTGGCTTAGTTTTTACTTCAGACCCAAATTTAAAAATAATAATAGTTAAAATGCATAAATTATTATTATTATTATGTAGATGCTTATATAGCGCTTATATTGAGAACAAAACTAAGCGCTTTACATTATTGGGTAAAAAGGTGTGTTTTCAATTGCTTCTTGAAATTGAGAATGTCACTTGCAGATCTGATGTGGACAGGCAGCTCATTCCAAAGAGATGATCCAGTGACAGCAAAGTTGTAACGACTAACTTGTTTGCTGCCATACTGTCTCCTTATCAGTAGGCTATTAGAGGCAGACCTAAGTCTGGGATCTGGGACATACAGATGAATTAATTCAGACAGATAAATTGGTGCAAGACCATGGAGAATTTTGAAAAGATGAACATAAAGCCTAAACCTGATTCGTGACTGTACTTTAAGCCAATGCAAATGGGAAATTATAGGAGTAATATGAGATCTTATACCTATGCCAGAGATCAGTCTTGCAGCAGTATTCTGAACAAGTTGAAGTTTGTTCAACAGGCCACCTGACAAACCACTCAGTAAACCAGAAGCATAATCAATTCTGCTGATCACCAGTGATTGAACAGCACACTTACATGCATCATGAGTAAGAGAAGGCCTTATTTTACGCAGCTACCACAAGTGAAAGTTACGCAGCTGCCACAAGTAAATAGCCTACAATGGAATAAAACCGAAATCAATAAAGATAAAATCCTAATAATTTACCGTGAACTTATACTGCCTAGGCCTATGATTGTACCACTTTAACTTGACTAACTTTAAAGTACTGACCTAACGTTAAGCCTTTGTTTTCAGCTTCAGGCCCCTGTACCTGACTAGTTATTCGTCATATACACCGTTCCAGGCCTTTTACTTCCCCACTTGTCTTTTTTTGTTTTTTCTATTGGCTGACCTAAGTTAGAGTCACTGATTGTTGTTGTTTCTGATTTACGGGCCTACGTACTCAAAACAAATACCCTAGGCCTACGTGGGTTGTGACAATAACATTAACAACAGGTCTACCTGACAATGACATCCATATCGTATCCGTTGGTCAAACTTAATTGATCCTCTTTTACTGTCTTGAAAAACTGCAATATGGTAATATTTGCGCAGCAACTGGACACTTGGCAGACAATGTAATTTGCAAATTCGTGCGAACTTGAACTTTAAATTGAACAAGTTGAAACTGAACAAACAGGTCTGCACGTGACATCATGTGACAAACAACACAAGCTCGCACTGCTATACCAGGCAACATTTAAGACCAAGCAAAACGAGCAATGCGCACTGCAGCTAAAGACGATGGCGTTAACCTCCGGTGTATTACCTCCTATTATTATTTTTGATAGCCTACCTGGTGAATATCTGCATTCAGTTAATGAATAAAAAGCTAAAAGAAACATCATAGTTATTTATTGTTGCTTATATCACTTTATTCTGTATATATTAATTTAATATTTTACATTACAAATACAAATATTTTTAGTCTACCCAAGAAGCTCCTTGGTCTACCACATATTGTAAAATGCGTATTCTCTCAAGTTTAGCTGCAGTGAAAGTGCTTAAACAATTGAGAGAGTACACAAGTATGTATCTCTGTTATAATGTGTGTGTTTTTTTTTTTTTTTAAGAGGAAGGCTCGTCTCTGTAAAATACGGTAAAAATGGGGGATACTATATTTTGACGTCACTTCCGCTTGTGGAGGCAAGATCCGATCAGGGAGTTGACTCCCTGATCCGATCCTCTGTCTGTTTGTACCACACGGTACCTGGTACCTAACACTAGCATGTACGTTGTGTGTGCAGAATTATATACACAGCGCATTACGTTAGTGACGAGAAACTTATTTGTTTTTTTCAATGCTCTTTTGTTAGAAAGCGAAAGTGAAATTTTAGTATCATAATACTACAATGATAGTCACCAAATAAAAATTACTGAGAAAAAAAGAAGAAGATGAAAGCAAAAGTCAAAATAAACGATTTTACCGGGGCTCGAGTGTAGAAGCTCTTTGCTTGAACTCACGACATGATTTAATATATAAAAAAAACGCATTAGAGATCGCCGCAACTAGCTGAGCTGTCTCGTGAGGTGACATCAATTGCGTTTTAAATAACTATATACCTTGCAATACGAGACAACGAATCGCGCAGCAAAATTTCAACCAATCAAAAAATTTGAAAGGAATTCTAAATATTGTGCACATATGACGATATCGCCTCTTTAAGTCAGAAAAGTTGTTGTGAAACGTAAAGAATATTGATATAAAAATGATCGCATATATTTAAACAATGCAAAACTAATTAAAGACACTCACAACCATTGATTGAGAACGTATCTATTCAAAGTGAGATCAAATACTGGTATACAAAAATCAGTCTTCTCAAAGAAAACCAAATCCTCATCAAAAAGAAGAAAACGAAAAAGCAGGGCAATGAAAGTTGCAAACGGTTTACACTAAAATGGTAAACAAAGGGAAAAAAACTTTTAAACCTACAGAAAATTAAATTAAAAAAATAGGACATAGGCTTTTAAGAGAAAAAATCAATATGGATATATAAAATATATGAGATAAAAAGAAACATGAAAAAACTAAACAATAAACAATTTGACCAAAATGTGATAAAAATCGAGGATGAAAAATTGAAGAAAATTGCAATTAGAACTACTGTCGCTAGAAGATGAAAAAGTGGGTAAATTAAAGTGTTAAAAATGACTGCAAATATAGGAATAGTGTAAAATTCCAAAATAGCTTTACGCAAAGTCGATGAGGTATGGACTCAGTTGCGTAGAAATCGGAGGTTAGGAGCCAAGGTACACAATAATTCTACTGGAAGGGGGGGGTGGGGTGGGGAAAGCACTATTTTACCACACCCTCTAATAATAAAGGTCTGACGAATTAATAATTGCTTATCTTAAAATGTGTATGATCCAACCGGGGGGGGGGCACTTCATACTAAAAGTGGTAGGGGTGTACAGCCCACAAACCGAAAAACATACCCGCAGTATAACGGATGTCAATTTTGATACCTGCAGTATGAGTATTCAACGAAAATATTGTAAAAATGGACCAGCAGTATAAAATTAACACAGTAAACCCTTATTTTTTCGGGACCTGCACTGCGAAAATTATGAAAAAAACATTTCTTTAAATAAAAAGATAATTATGAAAAATGTAGTACAATTTTTTTTTTTTTTTTTTTGTGTAGTAAAAAAAGACACCTGCACTACGAAAATGGTGAAAAAAAAGGACCTGCTCGGGCGGCACATATACATATACCTCACATATGAAAGTGCTCCCCCCTTCCTGGGGGAATCCAGCCAGCAGAAAGACTAATTTTGACAAATGGACCTAATTTGAGCAATTTTAACATTTTGATAAATGTGTTTTGATCTTGTTGGGTTGACTTTACCGGCACCCCTTTCTCCTTTCTAGACGTGCTTGGCTTTGATCCTCCAAAAATAGTCTGAAATTATTTTTCTACGCATGGAACAGAAAATTACATTCCAACTCTCCAATAAACAATAATAGATGTAAGTTGTCGTTCTGCCGTATTTCGAATTAAGTGGAGGTAAGTGCCCCTAAATTTTTGGGCTCCCAGTTTCAAACATATTCAGCTGCCCATGGTAGCATTTCCATTGCCCCTTTAAATGGAATAAGGTTGTATCAGTTGAGAGCAAAGAGTTAACATGCTTCATGGTCCGGGAATCCACAATATGAAGATTTCTGATAATGAAACAATTAGCAGTCTTCGTCCTAGAATTTGACCTCTAGCTTGTAAATAACATTCCCTTTTTTAATTGAAATCATTTATCTTTAACCCTTATAAATGTCTTGAAATCTTGAAATTGATGTTAAAGCATATTTGAGCATATTAGTGTCATTTATATAGATAAATAGAAGATATTTCACATAGGGGAGAGGAGGGCAGTGGGGGACGGGGGGGGGGATGTTTGTTTTAACAAACCTATAAAAATGTATACGATCCTATTCTATCAAGAACAACAAAAGAATGTTTGTAAAGTGGGGTAGTAGGAAGAACATTTCGTAAAATAAGTTCGAAATTTTTGGAAAATAATTGGCAACTAACATTTCCAGAAAATTGAAGACAATTTTACGAAAATGAAGGAAATTTCCCGAAAAATTATCCTTTAAAAGATGTATGAAAAGAATCTGATGCTAAGGAAATCTGACACTTCAGATTCCTTACAATCAATTCCGTCACTGGCCTTTATTATTGAAGGGGGGGGGGGGGGCGCCAAATAAATAATTGGTTTTTATCGAAATCTTGCTGCTAATCGCGAAATCTCCTTCAATTTCCTTGATTTTCGTGAAATTTGCTTCAATTTTTCGGTCGTATACCTCTCAAGCTGCGACCAGTCTAGTATTTGTTGAGTACATGCTTAAAATCCGCCATCTTTGATACATTAACTTGTAAAGTTCCGAATAATTACAAACATTTGTAAATCAAACTAATGATTTTGATATATTAAGAAAAAATGTGAAAATTAATACTGCATGGCCCATGGACTGTAGATGTACCCTATTGTTTTTGATGGTGATGTCATGCATATTAATGAGTAGGCGGGGCTTAATGTAAAAATCTTGAAATGATCATATTCTAACAATCGCATATCTGTTTTGTTTCGTATTTGGTGTAATTATAACGTTAGCTGGTGTGTACATGATTATGGTGTAAAATGTTGAATTTCATTAATATGCGTAGTGGGCGGGGCTTAATATGATTTTGCTGAAAAAAGCTTTGAACAAAATATCTCAAAGGTAAATTGGATTCGTCAAGTTCAATACACAGATAGCGCATATATGTGCCCTAGTGTTTTTGATGGTGATGTCATGCATATTAATGAGTAGGCAGGGCTTAATGTCAAAATCTTGAAATGTTTGTATTTCAACAACCGCATGTCTGTTTTGTTGCATATTTGGTGTAGTTATGATGTTAGCTGGTGTGTACATGTTCATGATGTAAAAACGTTGAATTCTATTAATATGTGGAGTGGACAGGGTTTAATATGATTTTGCTGAGAAAAGATTGTAAACACGGTATCTCAAGAACAGTAAACTGGATTCATGTCATATTCGATACACAGATAGCCCATGGTCCGCAGATATTCCCTATTGTTTTTGATGGTGATATGCATATCAATGAGTAGGCGGGGCTTAATATCAAAATCTTGAAGTGTTCATATTTTAACAACAGCATGTCTGTTTTGTTGCATATTTGGTGTAATTATGATGTTGCTGGTGTGTACATGTTCATGATGTAAAAACCTTGAATTTCATTAATATGTGGAGTGGACAGGGTTTAATATGATTTTGCTGAGAAAAGATTGTGAACATGGTATCTCAAGAACAGCAAACTAGATTCATGTCATATTCGATACACAGATAGCCCATGGTCCGCAGATGTTCCCTATTGTTTTTGATGGTGATATCATGCTTATTAATATTATTAATTAGCTGAAGTGTACATGTTCATGATGTAAAAACGTTGAGTTTCATTAATATGTGTAGTAGGCGGGGCTTAATATGATTTTGTTGAAAAGAGCTTGCAAACACAGTATTTCAAGAATGGTAATCTTGATCCATGTCATACTTGGTACACAGAAAGCCCATGGTCTGTAGATGTGCTCTATTGTTTTTGGTGGTGATATCATGCATACTAATAAGTGGGTGGGGCTTAAAAGGTAAAATTTGAAAAAGTGATAAATAAGCAACTGTATATCTGCTTTGCGTCATATCGGGCACAATAATTTTGCTGGTTATTGTCTTCATGCTTTTGTTATCAGCAGATGTCATGGTGGGAATTGCTTCATGTAAAAGTGCTTAATGATGTAAACACCATACTGTATCTCATGAACATGCTATATCAGGTACACAGATGGGTAATGGTCTGTACATATGTTCTAATGTTGTGTTAGTAATATCATGAATATTAATGAGTGGGCGGGGCTTACTGACAAATTCTTGAAATAGAATAAATGAGCAACCATTTTTGCATCATACTTACTATGATGATGTTGATAAACATTTTTATTGGTCTGTATGGAGGGTGTGGCTTATGAATAAATATCATGAAACAAATATTTCATGATATACAATAACATGACTATTACTACAAATTTTGCAAATCAATCAGCTAGTGAAAAAAAGCATCGGAACTACAAAACCTTTTGGATCTAGTTTTAAATGGACCAATTATTCTAAATGGACCAATTTTTTTTAATGGACCAATGTTAAGCTTTGCTTTGCATCAAGATGCCTTGTTTAAAGTCTGCTACGCTTCAGGCTCCTCGTGTATACAATGGAACAGATGTGACTTTTCACACCCTCCATATATGGCAAGGTTGTTACATTCACGCGGATGTAATACAATAGACTGTTGGAACCTTCTAAAATGTTTTTTTTTAACAATTCCATGAATTCATTTTCAAGCTAAAATGCAGCTGTATCGAAATTGTATTTTGACCTTTATATTTTTCGGTCCTGTAGCTTTCAAAGGCCCAACGTAAATAAATGAATGAGAGGCCCCTCCATTTATTGATCCATCATCGTTTTGTTTAGACTGGGCCCAATCTAAACAGACAACAAGGGGTCCATTGGTATTTATCGCAAACCCTTGCTTCTATACCCCCGTATTGCTGATATTATGTTTGTTTTGCATGTACAGGCATATGGAGGGCCTATTTTGACTCGTCGTCTGTTTAGATTGACTGGGTTACCCCAATCAAAACAAATCAGCTCTGCCCCGGTGTAGCTCCACTGTGTTAAGCCACTGTATGTAAGTTGATCATTGTGATAAATCATCACGTTCCATGTGTCAGATGCTGAAATAACCCATGAAATCCGACTAATAATCAAGGATACCTTGATGTTCTCACATACTATAGATTATAGCCTCAGATATGGTAGTGCTAGTGCTGGGTGGGTGGGCGAGGGGAGGGGGGAGGGGAGAAGCTCCACTTTTCAATTTCTAATATCTAGGTCCATTGAGTTTGGTGTTCGACTTTCTTTAAAGTGTTTGAATTCATTTTATCAGATTTTCACACAAACAAGGAAATGAATACAAATTAAAAAGAGCTTAGTAAGAATAACAATTTATTTAGAATTTGTAAAAAAAAAATTAAAGCTGAGAGTACTTTATAGAGACTTTTTTTATCAGGTGGATATTTTGACATGCATGCATGAAGACAGGCTGAGTGGGAAGGAAACAAACTCTCATTAGCAGAACCTAACATGGATTTCATAAGTTAGTCAGGTCTTCCCCAAATAACTAGGGATTGGGGATGAGGGGAAATATCATTGCCCAAATATAATTATTGGTCAAAATTCGGACTGAATTTCCTTCAGCATTGGCAAGAAACCTACCCACAAAATTTCATACTCATGGTTTTTGTCTCGTCTGCGAAGCAGGATGAAGAGTTGTATGAGTCATCCTGTCGTACGTCGTCCACAACTGTTTGAAAATATATGTGAAGAGCATTGCCCACACTTAATGATAAGGTGTAGTGTGCATAATAATTAGATTATTTACTTCACCATAGACTTTCTTACAAAATGTTTAACCTGAGATCATAACTCAAGTTAGGAAGAATGGTGTACACTCATGTAACTTCAGGGCCAGATTTAGAAATGTGGGGGTCCTGGGCACATCCAGATGTGGGGGCCCCTTTCAGAAAATTTTCACCTGTAAAAATACAATATATGGGAGAAAAATAATGTTGCAACATACCCTGTGTTCCAACTATAACCCCACTCTCCCCTAGCACCTGATGACTTCAGGACCACAATAAGAAAAAGGTGCTCATCTTAGCAACTGATAGATTCATGAAAGGGGCCTCCACTTCGGATAGGGCGATCAGAAAAAGAGCCTGGTCTAAGCAACCGATGAGGTCTGTGATAGGGGCCCCCACATCAGGGAAGGCAATCAGACAAGGGGCCCCATCTTAGTAACAGCCGAGGTTCATGAAAAAGGCCCCACATCAGGGAAATCGATTGGAAAAGGGGCCTATTTAAGCAACCGACGAGGTCTGTGAAAGGGGCCCCCACATCGGGGAGGGCATTCAGAAAATGTCCCATCTTAGCAACCGTCAAGGTCCATGAAAGGGCTCCCACATTGGGGAAGATAATCAGAAAAGGGACCTATCTAAGCAATCGACAAGGTCCGTGAAAGGGCCCGCCTTCGGGGAAGGCTAACAGAAAAGGGATCCCATCGTAGTAACTGCAAAAGAGCCTCTGGCCCAGTGTTACACCACTGCTTAGCATAATTTTATAGCATAGCTACAGGAAAAATGCAAGACAACCCCATCAAAAAACAATGATAATGATAAAGTAAGTAATGATTCAAAATGTGACGGTGGCAGTGAGGAAGAAAAATAATACCTGGTGAGGAATGTTGATTTCTCACCCAAACTAGAGGCAATCATTATGTTTTTGTCATAGTGTTGGGCGGGCCCTATACACATTTCCAATTTTGAACAGTGGGTCGGGTCCCACAGGAGGGAATTTGTTTGTGGGGGCCCTATTTGTGGGGGCCCTGGGCACGTGCCCATGTAGCCCATTCTTTAAATTCAGCTTTGTGGAAGTTGGCACAGTGGTAGAGGGCATTGGTACTGTTCAGTTGAGCAGGATTGGGGGCTGTGTGTATACTAATTAGCATATATGCATAACAATGAAAATATTTGTATCTATGATATCTCTTAAATTAATATGGGTGTGGTGATTTTGTTTACACAAATGATCACATATGTGAAGAGCATTGTCCACACTTTATGGTGAGGTGTAGTGTGCATATTAATTAGTTTATTTCCACAACAATAAACTTTTGTACCATTTTTTTAACGTGAGATCATAACTTAAGTTATGAATGGTG
The DNA here is from genome assembly GCA_020152595.1 of Chiridota heheva. Taxonomy (NCBI): domain Eukaryota; kingdom Metazoa; phylum Echinodermata; class Holothuroidea; order Apodida; family Chiridotidae; genus Chiridota; species Chiridota heheva. The sequence goes on from JAIGNY010003170.1 coordinate 2,637,764, forward strand.
TACATCGAGTAACTTGGCACAGTGGTGGAGGGCATTAGTACTGTTCAGTTGAGCATACTTGGGGGATGCGTATGCATACTAATTACCCCATTTGCATATCAATGAAAATATTTGTATCTATGATATCGCTTCAATTAAAGTGGGTGTGGTGATTTTGCTTACATAAATGATCATATGTGAAGAGCATTGTTCACACTTAATGGTGAGGTGTAATGTGCATATTGATTAGGTTATTTACATAGCAGTAGACTTTCATGCAAAATGTTTAACCTGAGATCATAACTTAAGCTATGAATGATGTAAATTTACATAACTTGGCACAAGGGTAGATGACATTGGTACTGTTCAGATGAGCGTGATTGGGAGTTGTGTATACATACTAATTTGCTTATTTACATAACATTGAACATAAAAAAGAGGGGGAAATATTTGAATGGTGGGGGGGGGGGGGGTTGTGTGTTTATTCTAATTAGCCTATTTGTATAACAATGAAAATAATATGTTTCTCTGATATTTCTTAAATTAGGGTGGGTGTGGTGTTGTTATTCATACAAATGATATATGTGAAGACAATTGTTTACACTGAATGAAAAGGTGATATGTGCATATTAAGCAGGGAATTTGCATAATACAGTAGATACAATGCTGAATGTAAGACCTCAGCTCACTACTAAGCTAGGGATGCTCTACATGTATATTCACAAATCTTACTGCCGCAAGTATCATTGGACCATATGGATGAGTATTGGGAGTTCTGTGTTCATTGAATTTAGCATATTTGTATAACAATTAAAATACTTGTTTATAAATATGGGTTAAAGTAATGAGGATGTGGACAGATTATACTAAGTTAAATTAAATAAAATGTTGTGTTGATATTAATTTTGTTATTTGCATAACAATAGAGTTTTGTGGAACAGGTTTAGCAAGGTCATATGTATGGTTGGGGTTTGTGTCTGCATTATTAATTACCTGGGTTGCTACTTACAATTGCCAACCATGGCCATAAAACTCTAAACACTTTTCTTCTTATCCTATGTTACTGGTAAAAACATACATTGTTACTAATTGTAAAATGAGAAAATCAAAAATATATGCCAGGAGAGAGTTACTAACTTCTAGTTTCTTGTTGCTTTCACACACTTGAGCCCATGTTTGTAAATTATTTTTTACCCAAAGTAATCATTTCCCCCTCGATTGCAAGGTTTTTCCGCACTGGGAGACATTATACCACCCTGACACCTAAACTGCTATACATATGATAGAAATGGCAATCACATTTAATTGTGCCCTCCAAATGTTTTAAGCTCCTCATATATCTTTGTGAACTATCCTGGAGGAATGTCAACGTTTTTCACATTTGACCAAATATATGGAAAGGGCAAATACCTAGGAGCCCACTGAAATCTGATCACAACCCTTCTTACATTTCCAGATGATTAACTTACCTCAATTATTGTATCTTATGAGATATAACAATTGAGACGTAAAATGACAGACAAAGTACTCAACAATCTTGTTCAATGACGAGATACTGGTATCAGTGATCTATTACACGGAATATGTACTTCAAATCCAATCAATAATGCCTGGATTTCCAAGGTAAAATAGAGCCTTATGCAAATGTTGACTCCACAAATTTGCATAATTTCTTCAACAATTAGGCCTAAAAATCCAAAAAGCTTTTTCATGATGTTCGAGACATACTGTATTAAAGCAAAATAGGTAAAGATACCACTATATGTCCCTCATTGTGAATTCCAGGTGCAGCTACTGAAGCTACAAAATATATATTCCATAGTTGATAGTCCTAATTCTGCATAGAGTGTGTCCATTTCTTGGTCGATTTATCTCCAATCACTTTGCAAACAGAAAACACTTCACAGATTGTATTGACTGACCATTTGATCTTCCGCTGGATATTCTAAGATGGATACAGCTCTCCGCAAACAAACGGAAGCCCGAGGAACATTGTATGCCATAGAGATGCTTATGGAACACATGGTAAACATCACAAGGCTGGTTTTTTATCCACATCATCCCACTCTTTCTTCTTCAGAGACAGTAAGGGGTTATTCATCCTCTCGTCATTAAACACAGATTTCTTTTCTCTCAAAGTTTCTCTCAGAGCAATCTCTTCCTTCACTGGACCTCTAGAGAGCAATTCATATCTTTGTTCTTCATCCCAATAAGATTCTCCATCACATTTCTTTCCTGTAATTGGATCCCTGACATCCCCTGCAGGGTAGATGATCCTTTCAAGGTCGTGTGTCACATGCACAGATCTTTTGGTAGGTAGTGCCCTCAGTAAAACTATATCTCCCTTCTTGGCTTTTTTGTCAGCGTCATGTGCAATAATCCCTTCTCGCTTTGGGAAATACTAAAGGAAGGAAAAAAACAAATGTGATAAATATTTAAGTAGCAATAACATTGGGAATAATCTGACAAATTGAGAAATTGATTGTTTTTTACCTTTTTAAAATTTCAATATTTTGTCTCCTATTTTAAATGAATAAATATGTTATGACAATTGTCTGAACTCTAAAGTAAAATTTAAATTTATTCAGAAGAATGTGTTCTGTACAGTTCTTTCTTCAAAATCATGCATTATTTCCAATGACTGATATGATAATTAGCACCTCCAGAAAGAAACCATGATTGGAAACATACTTCGTACTCCAGGCGCTTTACAATAGAAACTTTACAACTCAAAGATGCAGTCACATACAGGGTGAACAAGCCTGTACTATTTCCCTGCTCTGATCCCTGAACACCAAGTGAGAGGGCCACAAAACAAACCCACTACCTATCAGCTGAAAAACAAATGCTCTACCAACTCAGCTAACCAGTTGGTAGCTAATAAATGATGAAGATTGGCCTTTTGCTTAATTGAACCAGAAAACCAAAATGTTTAGTGCTTCCGATGCAGTCTTTCATTATTGTTGATTGATTTCCAAGCTCTATAGTAACTGGCATTGCGCTAAATAACATATTTCCAAGCTATGCCCACAGCATCAATCAAATAGAACCTGTTAACAACATTACAAACTTTGTATGATGCAAAACATGCATACAGTTGCACATTTATCCCTGTTTCAAGAATTTTACATAAAGCCCCACCAACATGTCATCGATATCAAAACAATAGGCAGTGCCGTCAGAAGCAGAGGGAGGAGGGAGGGGGAAGGTGCTGCAGTATATAGCATATTTTAGAGTTTCGTCATAGATTGTGACAAATTGCTCATTGTGTACCCACCATCAAATTGTTCAGTTCCGCCTGTGACAGACAGCAACACATTCCTACAAACGGTAGATAGAATGTGACTGGACTTGGTGTCCGGTACTTCATATCCTAAAAATTGACACCCCTTAGAAATTGTTTGTTGGGCGCTTCCAATTTGAAAATTTCATAGAGTAATAACTTAACATTGAAGAAAAATGGCACAGGAAACGTAATGTGGTTATAGGCCTAACTTTATATATTTTTTTAATAAAGACATAATACAATTGAAAATGTTTTGGAAAATATCACAGTTATTTTTGTTAATTTGTATATGTATGACCGACAATTGTCTACATTGCATTTTGAAAACAGAAGGATAAATATCAGCAGGACCAATATCCACTTTTATGTGAGCATCACCAACTCATCCCCTCTCCCCAGACTGCCTCATCGTATTATTCCATACTTATGTTAAGTCCGTTTGACAACTTTCAGACCCCTAGCTTTACTGTTTCACAGGGGCGGCCTACCCTGCCCCTCTGTGGGCCCGCCCTGCCCCCTGGGGGCCGCCCTACCCCTCATGAGAAGAAAATGTTTTAAAAAATATAGATTTTTTTTTTTTACAGATTTATTTATTTTTTTACTTAATAATCTGAATTAGCTTCATAAATGAAATACTTTACACGGATACAGAACCCAAAATGATACTGTTCCTTATCAGTCAGAATAGCTTCATTCTCAGATGTATGATTATAGCTAAAATCCCAAAGCTTCTACACTAGGGGATTGAGCCTTAGGGGTGCCCCTAAACTCCACGCCAAAAAGACGCAGCGTTTCGCACGCGCATTAATGTGCCCTTCAACGAGTCTAGCATTCTGCCCCTTTTTAAATTAAGCTTGGGGTCTGACTTCAAGTTTTTAAAGCGAGAATAATAATGCCAGAAATAAAAGAAAATTACAGCAATTTGAAGAAAGAAAAAAATAATCCCGATATTCTTATCCTAAGTCAAACCTTAAGGATAACATTGTTGGAAGTTGCACAGGTTTGGGTAAATTAGTTGGCAGCTTTTTACAGCATATGACAAAGCTGTAAAATTATCCAAGGGTCTCCAAACTCAAACTCATAATTCAGCCAAAAGTTATGAGAGACTTAATATTATTACTTTTTTTTTCCCCTTTCTTTCTTTCGGGTGGTGGTGGGGAGAGGGGGGATTATGAGATGAATAAAGGTATATGTAAAAGAAATCAGCTGGGAGAGTCATGTATATGTCAACTGCAGGAGCCCACAATTTGAGCTTTTGCTGCATCATACTTTTTCTCGATGTCCTGGTTACCCTGAGGCTGGATTTAATGTGTGATGCACATGCATTTATGAAGTTTACACATTAAGTCTGGCAAATGCAAATTTTCGCTGGGCAAATTTATTCTAGCCCCAGCGCTCAAAAGCCAATTTACACTCATGATGTGCATGGGTGCGGCACGCACGATTGTGTGTAAGTTCATGCCATACTACGCTCAGATGGTACAACAACTGAGAAAATGTCTAAAAAAACATGTTGTAGTCGACCAAAGAAAGCTTTGTGGCTTACAGTAAAGCCAAGGTGCGTATAAGTTCAAACTAATAAAACAGAACGTATCAGTGCTTATTGCATTAAATCACCAAGGATCGTTAAGCATATTGCCTGGTATATCGTTAAGGCCAAGACTAACAAGTCTAAACGGCCCTAATGGTAAAGTTTAGCCTAACGACTAGTCAAAGAGTACATATATTCTAAAAGAGATGGAATTCCTGCACATGAAAGGGGACTGACATTTGGGAGACTGTCACATGATAGATCACCCGACAATCTGACAATGTAATAAGCAAGCTTTGTTCAAAACTTTTGAATAAGTTTTGGTCACATGACTGATTGTGTGAATGGCGGTGCCAAATCTTTACATGTGTATATACTCCCTAGTCCGGTCAATATGTAGAACCATGGTGCTAGTAATACCATACTTCATAGCAGTTTTTATAGGCATAACTATAGACTACAATCTTGGACAAAAGTACTTGGCACTTTTTTCCCCCTATTCTCTCTCCAATGTTGCAGAATTAATACCAAAAACTTTCCTTGCAAAGTGCGATATTTTGTGACAACATGTTGAGAGACTAGGAAAGTGACACTTCACATGCTTCAGCAGTGCAAAGACCAAAATCGGCAACATTTCTTGCTGATATTGCAATTCTTCATTTGTTTAAAGGTCATCTAATCCTAAGATCTATATTTTCAACTAGTTTTATTAACTTTAGAGTTAATTTTAGGACATGATATTTGCATTTTGGAGAGATTCTTGGCCTATTAGTTTTCCGAAAATGCATGGACTTTGTGGAGAGATAGCTGTACCAGTTCCACGAAAAGTTCATTGTACACCTAAAAGATTGTTTCTTTAAAGCGATCTTTTGGGGAAGATTGGTTGGGATTAATCGCTAAACGCTCGCAAATTTTAGTGATTAAACGTTAAGTAAATTAATTGCAAATCAATAGCACCAACTCCTATTGACCATAATGATAGTGCCCCTAGGTCTAACAATTATATATTTTTTATTTCGAGTAAGCCCTATTGTCCCTTAGCTATTATTAGACATATACCCACAATACAGTTTTCACGTACTGATTACTGGTGATGTGTACAGTGGGTTATTATACTTTCCATACATAAAGATGAGTTAAACGTTAGGCTACCAAAATTAGGCCCCTGATCAATGGGGCGAAATTTGCTCCAAACTTCCTGTAGTACCATATTATGTACCTTTCTTGCTTTAATTCTTATTCGTAGTTCTTTGAAGTTGTTTTAGTGCTCAAAAAGACAAATGAGAAGACCTTTTATGCTTGTTTCAAGTTGGTGATTTTTTTTTAACCCTAGTCGAAACTTCAAAGTTTCTGTCACTCGTATTGTGTATGTTGACGTCATATTCTATGGTTGTCGCAGAGCTGATCGGCATACAACTCATGCACATTTAGATTGAGATTTTTAACGAAGCTTTACCTCAGTAATAATCAACAAAATTTAAATTTGCTCTAAAAGTAATGGCTGAATAGCTGTTTGCATCGTGAACAGAAGACTCACAGGAAAAAAATCAATTATACCATTTCCAAGTAATTTTCAAATTGGAGGATTTTGTGGATAAACAATAAATCTGTTGTGAAGCTAATGATAAAAGATTTTTAATATTTTAATATTTTCATGAAAGATATATACAGTTGCATAAAGTTGCAGCAAAAAAAATGGCATTGATCTCTAATGGCATGCATAGAACAAAAGCCTTTAACAAAGTACCACACCAATGCCTGTTATCCAAACTTTCCGCATATGGCATTGATGGAAATCTACTGGCTTGTTTGCATCCTTCCTCAGCAACGGCATTCAGCACGTTGTCTGTGATGAAGAAATCTCAAATCCTAAACAAATTCTATCCAGTGTACCACAAGGTACTGTTCTAAGTCAATGACATCCCTGATAATATAAACAGCACTCTTTGTGTAAAGAACAACTGATAATCCCTCTGACCAAAAAATCCTCCAAGATGATCTAAATAAACTTGAACAATGGCAAAATGGCAAATGAATTTCAAACCCTCTCAATGCTACATCCTCTCAATAGCTCCTGAAAAATGTTATAAATCACCAGTTTATACCTTGTGCAACCAGCTGTTAAAATACCACTATCAAAATCACCATAGATGTTTCGTGATGCAAACGACACTTCCTTTAGAGCATGGAGCTACCTCCATGATTATAATTAGTTTGAGCATTTTCAACCTAACTGGGCGATTTTCAACCACATTTGCGCTATTGTAAACAACCTGACAACTTTTGGATGACTTTTAACCAAAATTTAGTTTAGTAAACAAAAATTATCAAATAGGGGCAATTTTAAACCAAACTTGGGCCATTTTGAATAAATTTGAGCCATTTTATACTAAATATCTAAAACTTTCAACCAAATTTGGGCAATTTATAATCAGATTTCGGCAGTTTTAATTAAATATACCGTATTTTCTCTAATAAACGCCCCCTCTAATAAACGCCCCGTCATTTTTCATACTTTCAGGATGTAACAACGTACGTTTAACTTACCGAATGTGACTTGAAAAGGCTGTAAGTCGAACGTAACCAAGTGGAAAATATGCAAAGAGTATATTTCATTAATAATCCATGCACAATAATGCTAAAAACACAAAAATCGCATAAAGGAACTAATATCATAGGCCTAAAAGAAATTGCTGTTCTTTTGTAAGTTACATTTTTTTCTTCATACTTTACCCTCGAATAAACGCCCCCCTGTTTTCCAAATGCAACGCCCCGGGGGCGTTTATTAGAGAAAATACGGTATGCGATTTTCAACCAAATAACAGATTTTAACCGAATTTGGGCAATTTTAAATAAATAGTTGCAATTTTCAACAATAGTTTGTCCAATTTTAAATACACCTGTGCAATTTTCAACGACATTTACATTTATGTGAAGTTCTAACCAAACTTGGGTATTTGTCTAGCAAATAAAGGCAATCTTTAACCGAATTTAGTCCATTTCAAACGGCAAACAGGAGCCATTGTAAGCTAAGTATTTGAGATTTTCAGCCATATTTGGGCGATTTCTACCCAAATGTACTTATTGCCCGAAAATATATACAAAATTGCCCTACTTTAATATTTCACACACAAATTTTACTAACGCCGTGGGACAGGTTGCCCACTGACCAACTTGCCCACAGAATACGCGACTACCCTGGACCTCACAACGAGTAAGTTTACACTGTGCGTGAACATTGCATTATGCGACAATTGTCGCATTCTTTACCCTAGGGCTTTGTCCCCCTACCCCCACTTCAAATTATGCTCCGTGGCCCATACGTATACGCATAAAACGAAAAGGGTTGTTTTTTCGATAGAAAATCAAAACAATTTAGCGGCGTAATAATCATTTTGTATTTGGGCGATGATGAAGATTCTGCTATCTCTTTCGCTATCTCTTTCTCCTCCCTCATTGTGTTTTTCTCGCTGCTGAAAAGTAAGGAACTCATTGTAATACTTTAATTTCTTCATGTCAATAATGCCAATTAGCCACCAAACAATGCTCATCCTTTAAAACTTTTTTTTTATCCGACAGATACCGATACTGTCCTATATGTGCAGAAGGATCGGAAGAACTTCAATGGACACCCATACCTGATTCTCCCCGATGTGATCACCCTTCATATGCAGAACTTAATACCGAAACTATACGACACACCCACAGTTTGCAACTTAGAAATTTATCTCCGAACCAGATGCCACACAGATCACAGAGTAGTAGCCCCCAACATTGTGGTGAGACGATCAATAATCCAGAGCTATGAAGTCATCCCCAACATATCGTAAGCGACTTATCGCCACTGTATGGCAAGTTACATGAAAGTGACAATGATTGCACTCACCAATCGCAATTAAAAAATTCATCTCTGATTCCAGACAATATGCGTGGGAGTGAGAATGGTAGCATACATACTCCAATTGATCATTCGGTCGATTACAATTAACATTCAGCACACCACTCTACATCTAAAGAAAACGTCAAAGAAAATCCCTGAAGGACATCAGATAAACCTAGTCACCACAAAATGAAACCTCGATGGGATATTTCTCATAATAAAGAAAATTTCGACTTCATTTCAAAACACTCAGAATGGATGAAAATCAATCCAAAGCCAGAAAAAAAAGGTCTTAGCCACGGATATACGCAAGTTTTTTGGAAAAAATTCCAGCAAGAAAATGGATCCTGCGTTCTTCGCTTTGTCCAGAATAGAGTAAAAAAAACGCATTAGTAGGAGGACAGTATTCCCCTATTGCAGAGTTGTGGGGAAATGTATATTTTCCAATTGTTGCAGATATGTGTTTGAAATATCGAAGCAACCCGCAAAGCGCGACAAAGTACTGGTGAAAGTAACAAGGGAAGGCGGTGTAAATCACGGCATGAGAGAAACCAAAATGAGACAAATACGCCACCCGCAACGAGACAACCTGGCAAGAGAGCTAAAAACAATGACATCTTCCAATTGGTTCAATTACAAACTAAACACACTTACAACTATAGCGAAAGAGGCAGGAAACATAGACACATGCAGAACCCTCCCGATGCCGCACAAGGTAGTATCAGAGAGCAGAGACCGACCAACTATGTGCAGACACAGCATACCAAGTGAAATTTCTTCAGGAAGTGTACCATGAGCTTGATAGGGGCAAACGCATTCCTGGCTTCATTCAATATTATGCTTACAATCCTTACATAATACATATGTATTCTCAGGACCAACTGCTATTATATCGCTCGAAACCAGGGGAATCGCATTTATACTTTGATGCAACTGGGTCAATCGTTTAGAAGATTGAGGGACAGACAAAGCCAGTTTACCTCTATGCCCTGGTAATGCAGAATCCAATACCAAAGAGGTCGGCAATTCCGCTTGCTGAAATTATTTCTAACGACCATCACGCCTCCGAGATCAGCCACTTTCTGCGTCGTGTATTCGACGACAACAAACAAATTAAAGGCCGAAATGCTCCCAGAAAAGTAGAAGTGGATTTCTTGTGGGCCATGATAAACGGCACATCGAATGGTCTAAATAATGAGAGCGCAGAAATGTACATAAAGAGATGCTGGAATATAGCCGGACGAAGAAGGGAAAAGATCCCAATAAATTCTACTGTCCACCGATTGTATCAATGATAGTAGAAAAATTGTGTAAGACATTCCCGTTGTGGAGTTGAACACTGCTAGGCAACATCTCCAGGTATAACAAAGATCACCACAGAGAATTCAACGGGAAGGTCATTCAACAAAAAACCTTGTTGAAAATCACTTTAAAAAGGTGAAAAAGGACATGTTGACGAAAAGAGGATCAAGACTAAAACCGGCCGAATATATAAGGAAATCACTCCTTTCTGTTCGAGCGAAGATATGAGAAGTAAAAACAAAGCTGCCTGATCTTAAGAAAAATATGGAAACGTTACAAACATCTATATCACGGAAGAAACAGCAAGAGATATGGCGGAGACGAAAATATCAAAGATCACCAAAGTATCTAAAGAAATTTCCTACTCCAAAGAAAAAAGTTTTCATGTCCAAACGTAAACTTCGGGATGAATTCCAAAAGAAATCAAAGAAACCGAAGATGTCCAAAATATGTCACCAAATCATACGAAAAAACGGATGGAAGATGGATGTAATGGCTAAATGTCATCATGTCCAACATGGGGTGGGGAATCCACCTTCAAAGACACCACCATCAAGTTAATAAATACATGCATGATTGACAACTTGCTGCTTATCCTCTACGATCTTGTTGGAAAAAAGGCAGGACATTACCATCGATCTTCAACAAACCAAAACCAGTGTTGGAAATTGTATTCTTCAAATGAAGAAGGATATTGATAAATCCTCTTCCTGGACCAATGTAAAGGTGAAATGGCTAACCACATTCTGCGGATATTCCATAGAGAATGGACAGACATGGGATCTTCATGGAAGCGAACATGAACGTTTTGTTCAACATCTGGCTGATGTCCAAGAATCCAAGCAAGAGTCCAAATGCACCAACCCAAGCTGTTACAAGGCAGATGGTGTCATGCGCTCACTGGATATATCGTTGCGGTAAGTTTCAAATATGTTTTTAAGGAACTAGTCGCACACGAATACAGTGCTTCCACTTACAATAAAATTACCTGAAATATGGGAAATTTTGTGATTTTCAGGATGTTTCAGGTTATTTTAGGGAAATAAAAGTAAACTACAACTACATACAAGTTCAATGGCCTTTTTTTAATTGTAAAAAATAGTAAGTAAAACTGTGGTAATTTCAGGTAATTTTGTAGTCGATTTTATCAAAACCTTTGTGATTGTGGATTTGTGGAAACACTGCATGAATATACAACCAGGACTTGATTTGCTTAGAACCTTTTATACCTCACCTTTTAATCATGTTATTTGATAAATCATAAGAGAAAAAAACACCCCATAAAAATGTAAGATGCTATTGTTTATGACGATATCTGTGGCTTTTCGAGTATGGATGTCATGCATATTAATGAGTGGGCAGGCCTTAATGTGAAATTTTTTAGATGTTCATATTTCAACAACCGCTAGTACATTTTGTTTTAAATTTGGTGTAATAATATTGTTAGTTAGTGTCTTCGTGTTCGTGGTAAAGGAATATATCAAAAAAACGTTAAATCTAATTATTATGCGTCTTGGGCGGGGCTTGACGTGGTTTTACCAAATAATGCTTGTAAACACGAAATCTCCAGGACGACACATTGAATATATGTCATATATGGCACACATGTAGCCCATGGCCCGTATATACGCCCTTTTATTTTTGGTGATGATGCAGTGGCATAGCTAGCTTTTAGGGGGCATTTTTGAAAAGCAAAAAATTGGGTAATCAATTCAAAATTCAAAATCGGTCCAAAAATCGAGAAGGGGGATAGGTAATTGGTTGAAAATCGCTAAATGGTTAATGTCTCCTGACCCATATTTGTTTTACTTTAACGTTTTTGGCAAAGAATGCAAATTTTGTGGACCCCAACATTTCGCTAAGTAACCAAATCATTTTCCGATAGGGCTACATTTTCTGACAGGGCCAAAAAATTCCAATACGGCCAAAATTTTCCGACAAATTTTTACTGGTGGGGGGAAATTACCCCGCCCCTTGTATCTATGTCACTGTGATGAAGTAATGCATATTAGTGAGTGGGCTGAGTATTTTGTAATATACATAATGGGCAGAGCTTAATGTTTGTTTTGCCAAATTAAGCTTGTAAATACAAAATCTCATGAAAGACAATATATGAGTAACTATATGAGTAACTATATGAGTAACTATTTTGAAGGTGATTTTATTAATGCAGGCTTTTTGGTGACCATCACTAATTTCTTCCCAATAATTCTGAAATGTCTAAAAATGTTAACAATTACAAGAAATAGGTTAAAAATCTTATATTTTGCTAAGTTTCAAGTTTGTTCAGTTTGTTCATTTTGTCCCTATGTGAATGGGATACAAACTACATTATATGTTGAAATAACAATTTATGCTTCAGAACTTTTACGCCATACAGGACTGCATAATTTGTCTTAATGCACGAGCCCCTCCACTCCCCCAATTGACTATTATAACTTTTTGAAGATTTTTTTTTTTACAGATATATGACGGAGGTATTGGTTAAGAAGGGCTTGACTTATCTGGCAAAGCTGACACTGAAGTTTTTAGAAGATGAAGTACGAAATCTCCTGCCTTAAAATATCAAGAACAATATGAACTTCTCATATTCAATCTATTCCAACTCCCTGTATTAAACAAACAGTCGATTACATGCACTTAGTAGGGATCATTGTTCCTGATTGGTGACCAGCACTTATTTTCTCGATGATATATACTATCAATCTCATTTGAGTGACAACCACTTACTATCTTCGCACTGGTCAACGTATTATTATAGGCATTCAGGGACTACCACTCATTTGGACGGTGCTATTACAATGCCCGGCTTTTTAGTTACTACCACTAATTTATTAAACTTATTACTTAACAACTATTGGCATTTGAGTGACCACCACTCATTTTGTGTATAAGTAGGTAAGTTGTGTATCTTTAAAGAATTTTCATTTTGGACAAAACATGGTATATTGGCAACATCTGTGATATCACATAGGCAGTTTAATTTAAAGAATCTTTTTTGGTTTTCTTTAAAAGATGACTTGGATTTTTTTCTTATTGAAATTGTGATGTACCTGAAACAATAAGAAAATGTTTTCTCGTCAATTATACATTTGACCCTATCTCTACATTTAACCTCAAAAGTTGTTTGATAACGTGAAAATGTGATTAGATATATAAAGTAGTACAAAATAATTGTGCTGGAATGCACCTTAGTGACATCATCAAGCTGAAGGCCATATACTAAGTAAGGCCATATACTAAGTGTTCAAGGGGGTTTTTAACAACAATTTCCCACTTTTTAAATTGTTATAACTTTTAAACGGAATAAGATATTAACATTGTTTTTTCACCACTTTGTTTCTAAAAAAATTGCCTATCATATGTAAGAAAACAGAAATTTATAGGAATATTTCTTTGACCATCAATGTAGGCCTATGCAGGGTGCAGGGTTTCATAAGTCAACCACGCTGCCCACCCCCAACTGAATGTTATGAACTGCACAAAAATAAATAGAATTTTTACCTACACAAAAAAAAAAAAAAAAAGCGGAGGGGCAAAAAGAAAAGAGCATATCAATCCACGTAGAGTTCTTATCTCCGCGACTGTTTAGTCTTATCTCCGCAACTGTTTAGTCTTATCCCCGATTGCCTAGTCTTCCCCTTCTGATGAGTCTTTCCCCGACTGAACATAAAAGAGGGGCCCGTGGTCAACGACCATCCCCTTGCGTACGCCATTGGCCCCTTCAACCTAACATTGTCTGAATTATAACAAAAATAACATGTCAGAACATTCCTGGAAACGATATGACAACACAAAGGGAAATTGCAAGAATTAATGTATTTTATCAGTAACACAAATAAAGATGCTTATATGTTACAAAACCTTTTTACATCTTAGTTTGGTTATTAAAGTCTTCATAGATCAGACCCTGTACACATCGACAAGCATGGCTCTCTCAGCAGCTAAAACATTGGCGTTTCCAGGACTTTCCCCCTCCACCCCAAGGGACCCCAACAAACCTCGCCCCTGGAGCCTACTTCGCTCGCAAACAAAGTAGCGGTACGGGCCTGTTAAAAGAGTACATTAAATTAATGTAAATATGTTTAATTATCTACTTATTGTATATATCATAAGAATTATTTCTATATGAATAATGTGCATACGTGCAAGGAGCCGTGTTTATCTAGGGGCAAGATTAGTTTTGCCCGACAAATCAGACCATTTGCCGGAATCTTGGGATGTGTTGATTGGGTTTTGTTGAAACATTAGATATCAATAATCAGCATTTGGGATACAATACACGAATGTACTTCATACACAAGCTGGGTCGGATTAACACCCTGTGGAGCCATATGCGCATAAGCGGCAGAAGATATTTCAAATATGGGAGGCCAACCTTCAAAAAATATCACAACAAATACTCCCCATGCACAAAATTATATATCGCCAATGTGAATATAAAGGATCATCTATTAAAAACTGACGCCCATAACCCCAAATCACAATTATTTCTTCTCTTATTGTTGAAGGGAGGAGTCGGCCCGAAACAAATATTGGGGGCTTGGGCTTGGTATCCAGCATTCGGTGCCAGAGGGGGCAAAAAGTGCCGAAAATATTACTGAAATAATGTGACTTTTGGCTAATAGAAAAATATGCATTTTTATTTTTTAAGCTGCTGCACAAAGTGACAAAAGTGATTCATACTAATTTGATAAAGTTTAACTGAGCCTGGGTGACTTTAGGTACTGTAACAAATTTTGGAGATTTCTGCCCAGATTAAGATAAACTGATTAACAAATTTGGGCAATTTAAAATTAAACATTTGTAATTTTCAACCAAATTTGGGTGATCTTTAACCAAATTTTGCTAATATTTAGCAAAATGTATTGCAATTTAAACAAATATGCTCAGTATTTTCAGATTTTAAACAAACTTTGGATGACTTTAACCAAATTTGGGAGATTTTTAACCAAATTTTGGGCGATTATTAATTAACCAAGCTTTAACAATTTCCAACCCAATTTAGACCAATTTTAAACAAATCTCAGCAACCATATTAGACAGGTTTGAGCCATTAATGTTTAACAAACTTTCGGTGACTTATACAAATTGTTTAGGCGATTTTTGTTTCGACAATTTCTAACAAAATTGAGGGGATTCGCCAATTATTAACAAAACATTGCCACATTTTATCAAAACTTGGGCAAATTTTCAACAAATCTTGTGCGAATTTCAAGCACATTTGGTCAAAATGTGTTAAACAAAGGCAGTGAATTTTAAATAAATTTTGGCATTTTCATTTGAAAAAATTAAGAAGTTTTTTTAAAAATCAAATTTGGGTGTTTCTTAACTAACCAAATGTGGGCGACTTTTAACCAAACTTGGACAATTTTTAATCATCAATGGGTAAGTTTAAACCAAATTTGAGTAATTTCTAATCCACATTCGCGCAATTTAAACCATCAAGTTTGGACGAAAAATCCGGGCGATTTTCAACCACATTTGGGTAATTTTTAACCTAATTTAAACCATTAATACCCAAATTTAGGCATTTTATCAAAACTTTGGACTTCTTGTTTCTGCACTTGTAACTAGGCATGAAAATAGGTAAATCAGGCAATTTTCACAATTTTGATAAACATTTAGGAAGATTTTTAACCTAATATGTCCAATTTTGAGCCAGAGTTGGGCAACTTTCATACAAATATGGTCGATTTGTATTTGGGTAATTTTGAATCCGAGCAATATCAATCAAACTTTCTTCTTGTTTTTGAACTTCTAACGATGCTGGAAACTAGGTACTTTTGTTTATTTTTCATTCTTTTACCATTCTTCCCACAAAAATTTGCTGAAGAAAAAAAATTGTCAATTTTTTCGAAGCTGGGGGAAATTCACCCCCTTGCCCCTGATCACCAAGAAACATGGAATTTAGAGGGGTATTTTAAAATTTGATCAAGGTGTAGCAAAATAAAAAAAAAGGACAATAAGTTGAATTGGAAATATAAACTGTTGATAGGAATATGGTGGTAAATTGATTTCAAAATTAATGTTAACATACCAATACATTGATTACAATCTATCTGAATTCGTAACATTTGTTTGCAAGTTTGGGAAAGTTGCAGGAAAAAAATGATGATAAAGTTATTTAAAAATTAGAAATGTTAAGATACCAATAAATTTATCACAACCGATCTGAATTCATTAAATTTATTCGGAAGTCTGGTGTAATCTCTAGAAGACATAATTTAAAATACTTATTTTACTATATTTTGTTTCTATGAAGTCCTCTTTCATACAAAATGGACATGCTTGACCCCTGCACTAATCTCTCAAAATATCATCCTGACTTTAAATCAGGCTATAACTTTGCCGGTGTATATCCAAATTCCATTGTAGTACATATTGTTTTGAGGTACCTGGGCTTCAAAAAATGTTTCCTAATTTAGGAATGATCATCTTGAATATATACACATCACTGGGACTTGGGGGCCAGGAGGGGCAAGAATATGTAACTAGAGGGAAAGCCCCTCCCCCCCCCCCTCCCCGCCTCTGAATATGTCACTGGCGACTAAAGTTAACTGTCTTCAGTATATCAGTTAAGATATAATTTTGGAAAAAATTGTTTAGTTTGTTCGAGGGGCTGGAAATAAAAGTCAGCAACAACAGTTTGGGAAACTTCAGTGTTATCAATGAAATATAAGAGTAGCGTAGGAAGGGGGGAGGGACCAATGGGATCAGCTTATAAATATTTCAAATTATTCATATCTGGAAAAGAAATAGCTTTGAGCAAAAACCTGCCTCAAATGACAGTGTTTCAAAAAAAAAATGGCTTTCAAATGTTGAGTTTCAGGGGAAAAAGACGTCTTCTCAAATCATTCACCTTTTCAAAAAAAAGTTGAAAATTTTGATCCCTGTGCAAAGTCAATGGGATTTGAAAATAAAATTTTGTTCTAAAATCATACACGTTTTCAAAAACATTGTCTCAAATCACATTGTTTGAAATATCCAACCTATTTTTAAAATGTTGGTCTCAAAATGACAAGTTTCAGATCAGGGAGTTGGCATTAGACCAACTTCCTATTCAGATCAAACCGTTTCTCAAATGTCATTTGCAAAAACTCTCTTTTCAAAGTGGAACTTAAACTATACATAAAAGTTATATAAAGCAGTCATCAGGGAAAATCAATACCACAGATGGACAAATGTGTTGATGGTTATGCCAACGTGTGCGCATAATTTTCTTCCGCGAGGCAATGGACTAAAAAAATGAATTTTAAATTTTCCAACACATCCCTGTCCAAATTCTAGAAGAAAAAAAAAAAAATATATATATATATATATATATATATTCCTCCTTTTCTCTCATGCTACTACAACACACTGTGACCAGGGAGCAGTTACAGCCCCCTGCTCTGACTATAAGCTAAATGTCTCCTTGCTATGACCATGGAGATGCCACTTTAGTGTCAAATTTAATCTGTCAACTGTACAGAATTACGGAGGTCTTTACCGGCCACACCAAATGAAAAAGTAACGGAAAAGAACAAGGACGGGATTCACTTATCAATTTCAGCCAGCCGCGTTTCAGCCGCTTTACTAATTCATTACAGCCGCATTACTTATTCAACGTGCTTCCATGATACTGAGGGACAAGACCGGTTCAAACAACGTGTCTAACGCCAAGCCGAATTAGTAACAAGTAATAAGTAACAATTTTCAGCCGGGTCATGACTGCATAGGTTTCTTATGATATTATGACATCACAGGCCTATCTATCTACAGCCTGGCTGCCCCTCCTGATTTTTTCGTGGAAATAGTAAGTTCATTGCGCATAATATAGGGTGATCTCCAGTGGCAAAGAGATACATGAGTTCGTCTCCACAAATTAACAAAATAGCGAACAATATTACTTACGTGCATAAGATACTTATCCAGAACCAATCGATACACCCAGGCCTTAACAGTATTGTGTTTCGTTGAATGAACAACTTGTCCCAACACGACAGGAGCGCGACTTGCCATTGCTGCAATTAATCAGCAACAAGTAACGTCTTTGTATATAACCCGATCACTTATGATTTTTTGAAGAAAAAAATTTGCAGAATAAAGTAACCTTACATGTTTTACTACAAATTTATATGACAGACAAGGAGTTATATGTAATTTTACATAATGTTTTTATTGTATGTAGAGCTAATCATCTTTAGGTTTGAACCATTAACTATGTTTCAAGGCGTGCATTTTGCGAAAATATCTGTAAATTATTATAAGACCGACTGCATAGGCCTACGGAAGTTACGTCAGACACTTAGTATTTTTTTTGTCCAGAACACAGACAAACGAACACATAAGACAAGATGCAGTCAGGTGAAAAGAAAGGAATGTCCATTTTTCTTGATGTAAGGTTATTTCTTTTGTGGTTGTTGTAACTTGTACAAAACTTGTTGTAACGTAAGCTAGGCCTAACGTTAGGGTTTAATGTTAATTCCCTACGTTATTAACCCGGCGACTGGTTTGATAAATACTATGTACCCGGCGGTTGGTTCTTTTTTATGTCACTTTCTTTAGTCTTAAAATCCCCCTTCCAATTTTGTTATTATCTGTTTCTTCCTGCTTTTTGAGACATCTTTAAAGTTTTTCTTATCTTCAATTTTCAATTTCAAAGTGGTTGTTGGTGTTGCTATGTTGGGAGGGAGAGCCAGAGCCTGGGGAGTCCCATTTCCCTTGTTTCTTCAAGTTCAAGTGTTGCTGTTTCTTCATATGATAGAAATGATAATTAGCCTATATGTAATGTGAAGAAATTTTACATCAAACAAAACAATTTTGCATAGGCTATAGTATAGGCCTACAGTGTAGGCCTAGCCTACTTCCTATTCCTAATATAAATTTTGTCAATATGAACTTTAATTAAAATATAGAGTGGCCATTTTGTTCATACATCCTCTAGTAATTATGTCATACAAGTACAGAATTAATTAGAATATTAAAGGAATTGTTCCATAAATAAATTCAGAAGTGAATGCCGCCGTGCTGATAATGTCACTACCAGTTTTTAATTTTCCTTCATGATTGCGATAAATCTGTGATAGTATCGATAAGACATGTTGGCCCCTATCTTCAGTCCGGTGGATGTGTGATTGATAGCATTGCAGATTTCTCGTGATCAATAGGGAAAACTGAAAGTGACGTTATGTTCACTTCTGAATATATTTATGAGTCGATTTAATTTATTTCTGTATAATCTAACGTTAGATGTCAAATGTTCAAACTTCTAAGAAATAATGTTTCTTTTATATGGGTCTATGAATTTTTATTTGATATGACCACCCCAAGGTCAGGAACATGATCCATAACTTCAAATGGAAAAGATCCTCTTACAATATCCCTCATCTGAACCATAATGCACTTGTCACTTGTATGACTCACCCCTACTACCCCCAGCAATGTTATTCAAAGGTGAGTTATTGTCATATGAATTAGTGACTCACATGTGTATCAAATTGTCAGTCACCAGAGTGACTCTGTGGTGGGTCAATTTACTTCAGACCCATTGACTTTGTACAGAGGTGATTGATTTCAAGTAAGTCATTTCACAAAAAATGTCTGTCTCCTAAGTGACTGAGGGGTGCATCAATGTACATCTTTTGTCCACCTACTTTGGTGCAATGACTCACCTTGTACGGGGGTGTAGGGGTGAGTCACACAATTGACAAGTGCATAACAACACCAAAATCACCAAACTCAAAGACATCTCCGACTGCCTAGCATCCACTTTCGCCAAAACCTCCTCGAATGAGACTTTCCCACTCCTTCTGTAACTGGAAAATCCAGGCTGAGAAGAACCTTCTCCACTTCCAGTCGAACAAGCAGAAAAACTACAACCTTCCGTTCACCTACCTCGAGCTCTCCTCTGCCCTCAAAAAATCTGGGTCCTCCTCCCAAGGCCCAAATGGCATCCACTATTCTCAAAATTTAAAATCACCTATGGTCCTGCAAATCTTTCCCCATTACTTGGAGAGAGAGAGAGAGGTCATCATCACTCCTATCCCCAAGCCTACAGTAACATAGACAGGTCCATTCCCACCAACTAATGGCCCATCGCTCTCACTTCCTGCCTCTGCAAGATTATGGAATGTATGGTCAACTACAGGCTCTGCTGGTACCTTGAGAAGAACTCCATCCCATCCCCCTCTCAAAATGGTTTCAGGAGAAATTAGAACTTACTGGACCATGTCCTCAAACTTGACACATCTACGTGAAGCCTTCATCAGAAATCACCATGCCATCTCCATGTTCTTCGACCTCGAAAAGGCCTTCGACACCACCTGGCAGTACGATATCCTCAAAAACCTACACTCCTCTGGCCTCATTGGCTCCTCCCACCTTCATCCTGAACTTTTTCCATACCCTCCACTTCAGGGTACGCATCGGTAACACCTACAGTACTCCCAAAGGTACATCCAACACCTGGGTGTCCCCCAAGGCAGTATCCTCTCCCCCACTCTCTTCATCCTCAAAATTAACGTCATCACCAAGTCCCCTCAAAATCAATTGCTTCCTCTATGTTGACGATTTTCTTATCTTCTTGTCCTCCCCTTGCTTCAGAACTCTCCAAAATAATCTTCAATACTGCCTAGACAACTTAGCTCACTGAAGTGACTTAAATGGCTTCAACTTCTTAAAAGACAAAACTGTTCTCATCCACTTCAACAACAGCAACTCCTTCTTTTTGGCCCCAGCCTCCGGTTCGCCCCAGATTCCATTATCCCCAGTAAAGACAGTTTTTGCATCCTCGGAATCACTCACGATTCTAAGTTCTCCTATCTCACCTACATCAACACCCTCAAAACCATCTGTCACGAAATCCTCAATCTCCTCAGGGTCCTCTCCAGCACTGATGGGAGCCAATTATCTCATCCTGCTCACCTTATACCGCTCTCTCTCTCCTCAGGTCTAAGCTAGACTATGGCAGTTTCATCTATGCTTTCGCCCGCAAACTTTACTTGAGGCACCTTGAGGTTACTAAAAACACTGTCCTAAGCTTATGCCTTGGCACCACCCAAACCACCCCCATCACCAGTCTCCACATATGAGGCCAATGAACTCTCCTTTGATCTCAGGTGCACCAGGACCGGCCTCTTCTCGCTCTTCATATACTCACCGATTCGCAGAACCCTTGTTTCCATTCCATGCGCTCTCCTTCCTTCACCAACATCTTCAACCTCAACAAATGCATCCCTCCACCTTTCGGGATCTGGATGCACTATCACTTCACTAAAGCCAACATCAACATTTTCTTCTCAATTGCCAGGAACACTATCCCTCTCATGCCCACCTGGGTTATCAATCCCCCCCTGGGTTTTCCTTGGCCTTTCCTCCTACATGAAAGCTCTTCACAACCCAGCCTTCTTTCGCTCCAAATACTGCCAATTCAGTAGACATTTACATGACTTCTCTTTCCTCTTCACCAAGCCCTTTACACAGGAAGGCTCCTCTGCAGCCGCTGCTTCCTGTCCCGGCCTCACCCTCTCCTCAAGGCTGCTATCAATCTGCTCTGCTGAAACAAAGGCCGTCCTCCTGGCCTTAAACTTTGTTGAACTCTCCTTCTGCCCCCGCTTTTTCATCTTCTCTGACTCTAAATCCGTTCTCACTGGCATCCTTAACATGCTCTGCTCCAATCCACTCATCCTATAAGTCCTCAATGAACTTTGATGTTCTTTCCTCCTTAGGGAAAGAAATCAATCTTTTTATGAATCCCAGCCACGTCGGTATTCCTGGCAACTAGAGAGCTGACAGAGCTGCCAACAATGCTCTGTCAAATCACATCTCTCCTTTTTTTTATCCCACACTCAGACCTCTGTTTCTCCACTTCCAACTACCTCAGTAAGATCTGGCAAGACTACTGGAATCTCGAGACCAGTAACAAACTTCACACCATCGAATCCAAAGTCGGGATGAATGTCCTTCTGCACAGTCGCAACTGCAGGGAGGATGTTGTTATCACCCGCATCCACCTCGGCCACACCCACTCTCACCTCTTTTCCGGCTCTCCTGCTCCTCTCTACTGTACATGCAGCACCGATCTCTCGATCAAGCATATCCTCCTAACCTGTCCCATATACCTGAATTCTAGGTCAAACCTCTCCCCCTCCATCTCAATTTCAGATCTTTTCAAGAACAATCCTACCTCCAACTTCATAACCTTTCTCCACAACAGCAATTTATTCTACCTGATCTAAACCTCCCTTTCCTTCTCTTCTCTGCCTTACCTTCCTTACCTTTCTTTAATTACCTTACCTTCTTTCCTTTATCCACCTTCTCTCCCTCCTTCCCTTTATCCCACTTCTCTTTCCTCCCTGTCCTAACTCAAGCACCTTAGTTTTTAACACCTCTTGGCCCATTTGACTCTGACTGTTGTGGTGCCATTAAAAATCAACAAACCAAACCAAACGTGTATGATGTCATGTCAAAAGCATTTTGGAAATAATACATTTTAAAGATAATTCTACAGAAAAACATTATGTGTGCTACAACATAGGACAAATTATGTCATCATTGGTTTGATTTCAACAAAAAAATCAAACAAAATGGGAGCATCCATGTAACAACTTCAAACTTGGATAATTTGAGAATGGATAAGATTTTATGGTGGGGTTTTTGGTAGTTGGTTTATTTTTTAATTCTGTATCAAAAGTTTCATATTTCAAGTTAGAATAGTTGACATTATGTCTCCTTTAAAGAACCTTGTATATCTGTTGGGGTTATATTTACATTTTATTCCCAAAAAATATCAATAATGCACCAGTTTAGGAAGTAGGAAATCTGGGGGTTTGCCTGGGGCAGGGGGGACTGGACCTGAACCTTGGGAATCCAGGGGGTGGAGGATTACAGAAAATTAAATGGAGGGCAGACCCCTAGCTTGATTTAAAAAGGGGCAGGGTGCTAGACTTGTGAGGGGCACATTAATGCGTGTGCGAAGCACTGCGTCTTTTCAGCGTGTGAGTCCAGGGGTCCCCCTTATGGCTTAATCCCCTGGTGAAGAAGCTCTTGGATTTTAGCTATAATCATACATCTCAGAATGAAACTATTCTTACTGATAAGGACCAGTTATTAACCAAACAGGACAATTGCTTACTATGCTATCATTCTGTGTTCTGTATCCATGTAAGGTATTTCATTTATAAGGCTAATTCAGATTATAAAGTTAAAAAAAGAAAAAATCTATAAAAAAAAAAAAAAACATTTTTTCTTATGAGGGGCAGGGCGGAACCCCAGGTGGCAGGGCAACCCCAGGGGGCAGGGAAACCCCAGGGGGCAGGGCAACCCCAGGGGGCAGGATGCCCATGAGGGGCAGGGTGGGCCCATTCTATATTTTTGTCATTGTCATTATTATATTCTCTTATCTGTTTTCTCACATGATTTTACAGTAGCTGTCAATAGTATAAACCCTTAATAACTTCGTATCTTCTTTTTTATATTCAGGTGTTCCGCCGAGCTGACAAAAATGGTATGTTTCCTTCATTGTGGTTTGTACTTCAAAGTTTCAAAGATTTTTGTGATTATCATTGTTAAATACTCATATGACGGTTTTTGTTTTCTTCATTGTTGTAGTGTGCTTTGTGTATCCAAAAAATATTTTTTTTGTCAAATGAATCTTGCCTCTCTTTTTACAAATGAATTTCAACTATAACTGTTTTTGCTTCTATATTTTTACCACTTAAAAAAAAGTATTTATATTGTCTATAAAATATACACTTTTAGAATTACATGTATCTTATTTAGTTGAAAGGCATATGGACATGTAGAGGCAAAATTAGCAATACAAATTACTTCAAAAATCTATTAAAAACCATCATAATAAATAGCTGCAAATTTTGTTTGAAATCAGTTCTGCATTGACCATTTTACATACTTTTTAAATCCTCGGCATCAAGTTGCATATTTTTTGCAGATTTTGTGATTTATTTATTAGTATTAATTAGGTTATTAGCAAACAATAGACTTGCATACAAAATATTTAACCTTGTTATTTGGTTCAGTAATAAAGGGCATTGGTACTGTTCAATTGAGCATGATTGGGGGATTGTGTGTGCATATTAATTAGCCTATTTGCATAGCAATGAAAATACAGTATTTGTATATGTAGTATCTCTTGAATTAAAGTGGGTGTGATGACTTTCCTTAAACAAATGATTATACAGTATATGTGAAGAGCATTGTTCACACTTAATGGCGAGGTATAGTGTACATTTGCTGCAGTATGTTTGACCTGAGATCAAAAATATATGGCTTATGACTTACTAACTTCACATTTCTAGTTTTGTTATATTGATATTCCTGACATGAATAGCAATCAAAATGTTTGTCTTGCCATAAATAAAGAAGCAAATAAAAGTTTCCTTGCTTCTAAAGAATGTTAAATTAGGGGTTTGAGAAATATAAACAATAAGCAGAATGTTTGGTACAAGATGACATGATGATAAAGTTGCTGAAGGAATTAAGATGAGGTCATGTTGGACAGGGTGGAATTGTATGTAGGCTAGGGTGCAGTGGGATGTTGGTCAGGATGTGTTGGCATGTAAGACAGGGTGGATTGGCATGTAGAACAGGGTGGGTTGGCATGTGGAACAGGATGGGTTGGCATGTGGAACAGGGTGGGTTGGCATGTGGAACAGGATGAGTTGACATGTGGAACAGGGCGGAGTGGCATGTGGTTGGATGTCATCTGGGTTTCAGTTGGGATGGCATGTGGGTCATGCAAGTGGTGGAATGACATACAGTATCTGGTTTTCAGGTGTGATTGCATGGAGTATAGATGTGGGATGACATTTGGGACAGGTTGAGATGGAATGTGGGACAGTGTGGAATATGCATTATCAGCGGTGAGGGGATTTGTATCGTTTTGTCATACGTTAAGAAATATTGTTTCGCATAATTTTACTTTAATGTTATTGTACATTTTTCATGCTGCTTGACTTTGCTTGACACACATATGTTCTTAAATTGGAAGTTGTATTACAATCCAGGATGTAGTTCTGGGAATGTGTAGGGCCTGTGGGAGGGTACAGGTTGGAAAAGGGGCTGGATGGCATTCTTTCATTGACATTGGCAAGTCTGGGCCTCTCCTTTCTTTGTTATTCAATTGATAGAACAAGAGGTGTTGTAGTTATAAAGACTGCCAGGTTTTACATGTTTTCTGAGTTACTGGATGAGGTAATCCTAAGCTTTTTTGTCTTAAAATATCTAGGAAAATTCAAAGATATTTTGAAGCATGTAGTGCAAATGAAAATGTAAATGCATCTTTTAAAGCTCAAGTAATTTGAATTCATCTGCCCCTGCTACCCTATTTCTGTATATACATCCCTCTATAAGCCCAGTGTCTATACTATCCTTGAATAGTCAAGTATACTGTCCTTCCAATAGTTCTACTTAAATATCTATCTTAATTCCTAGAAGTAGTGCATCAAATTCTGACCAAACATTTTTGAGTCTTTGCTATGTCCTCAATAAAATTCTAGCAGTACTTATAGACTTTCCCACCATTTTCAGTGACTAGGTTATAGGAAAGAAATTGAAAGAATTGCATAAAGAGTTTGAGCTGGCTGCCTGGTCAAGAATCACAAATTTCCCATGAAACAAAGACTGGTCAAATTTTGATTACCATACAGATGATACAGTAATTCAAAAACCAAGAGTTTTTTTTTTTTCATCTTCAAAAACTGATTTACTCAGATTGTAATACTTTTTCAAGCAATATAGAAATTACTACCTGTCCATATACCTTTTGATATAGCATAGCATAGCATAGCAAGGTTTAACGTCCCGAAAGCATCCAGTGCTGGACATTATATCAAGACAGCCACGGTCTTTGATAACCAGTTGTGAACTCACTGGTTACAGACCCACCGGGATTCGAACCTGGGACGTACGGGTGAGAGGACAAAGCACTACCCACTACACCACAGATGGGATGCCATCTTCGGCATAAAAAACCCCAAAAGAGATCCTTCTGGAAATATAGACTTCGGATAAATTTAATTATATTGCACTTCTTCCCTCAGTTGTTTATATCTAGAGATAATAACACATGTTATCAGTGAGTGTTTTAAACTGCATTAAAGGTATACGGACAAATAGCTGAACAGAATAGTCATGGCTTATCAAAATGTGAATAATTACAAATGTATGTATGTATATGTTAAAGTTGTGAAAAGTGAAAGGAGAGGACAGCAAAAATTTTAAAACATAATTCTTTAGATTTTTGTCCTTGATTTCAGTCACTGAAAATTAGATACCTGTCTACTCCTACTAAGCTTTGATTGAGGTTGTCGTGAAGATTCAAAACTTAATTGTCATATTCAACTGCTCCCATTTAAATAATGTTGAAGGATTGAATAACAATATAATACAATATGAAAATTGATAGGATTTCTTGTCGTGATTTCACAATATTTCAATAGAATTAGCTTAATTTTATTATAACACAGCCTTAAAATTCAAAATGCTGTAAAATGGACAATTTTTAAACAATTTTGATGAACTTTTTGCTATGTTTATCATCATGTTTTATAGCATATTTTCTTCCAATTCAGCTCAGGTTGTTGCTACTGTCCATCGATCTTTAATGAGTTTAATCATAATTATAGATTTGATTCAATTTTTATACTTAATCTTTCATCTTTGCCAACAGATGACAATTGCGTCTCTCTGGAGGAGTTCAAATTGTTTTTCTCTGATGGCATCTTGAAAAATGAAGAATTGGAAGAACTGTTCCACAAGATTGACACCCACAACACAAACAACATTGACACTGGAGAACTTTGCAGTATGTTTTATTCTATTAAATCTCTTTATTTTGAAAATGAGATTTTAAACATCCATTAGAACTCAGGAAAAATATTTATTGCAATTTTTATGGAAATAGATTTTTTTTTAATATCTCCATGAATTTCACAAAATGTTGTGTCACAAATATTAAATTATTCAACCAGAACTTTTTCAATTTTCTGAAGAAAATCAACATAGCAATACAATAATTTGTTTATATTCCACATTCCATGTTCTTCCAACTGTGCACAATATATTCTAAATGCATTTGCAAAGTGACTGTCAGAAATATCACGTGAAAGGAGGGTGATAAAGCAGTTGCTTGTACCATGGATCTTGTTTATAGCCCCATGTTTGTATATGCAGGACACCTTTGCAGTGGCTCGATGGTTAAGGTCCTTAACCCTTACTCTACCAGGGCTTTGAAAAAAGCGACCCCAATTTTTGTAAAAAAAATTTCATATGCATTTTTGACAACTTTCCTTTTATTTTCTTTCGTTACAAGTTTGGTTGGAATAGATGCTAAGATTTTCCTCTTTTGAGTAATTAAAACCAATTTAGGAAATATTGGACAAAATTATGCAAATTAAGCAATTTTGGCTAAATTTGGTCAACAAATGGTCAATCTTTGCAGAAGTATAACTTCTTGTCAGTATTGAAAACAGAGATTTGTGTTACATATTTAGATTCTCTTTGAAATTTCCTTTCCAATGATACTAATCTATAATTTTTAGAAAGAAAGGAAAGATGAAAACACATCGAAAATGATAAAAGTCAAACGTCCCCTGAAAGCTGTAGCAGAAAAATAATTACGCAGTGGTCACGGTGAGACACGAACTCGGAGTGCTCGCATGCTAGCCGCGTACATTCCCTCTGCACCAAGTAGTCGTTCAAATTGGAGAGGTGTAATATATTTCTTATAGGACAGGTTCTAAATAGAGGGGGGTATGCCTTTATTTATATATCAAATAAAAGGAAATTTCAAGAGCTTTTGAATGGCGGTTCAACGAAGCATGTGTGATGTACGGTTTGGGTACACGATTTTTGGAGGAAAAAAAAAACGGTATAAAAATGGCAGAAATTCATGAAATTTTAAAGAAATTTCTCCAGAACAAAAGATTGCATGTAGGGATTATAAAAATTATACCAGAAAACAATACTATCATGTCTAAGGACTTGTATGTTTGATTTTGAAGCAAAAATGTGATCTTGAAGTTATTGTAAGATTTAAAAGAAAAAGAAAAAAAAAATGTAAATTGTTTAGCAATTTTTGAGTTTTACCCTTTTTCGATGTACTTTTTCTAAAAATTATGTAATATGACTCCCTATGAAAAAGCTTCATTTTGTAAAAGAAATATCCGAGTACTTTAATATGATACCAAGATTACTTCTATAGGACTGTGGTAAAGTTCCGATTTTATTTTAAGAAAAAGGTGGTTTAAAAACAGCGATAGTATCGCCGCGTGGTAGAGTAAGGGTTAAGGGTTCAACTCCAGTCATGAGCGCTGCATTGTGTCCTTGAACAAGACACTTTACTTGCTTCAGTCCACTCAGCTGTAAAATGAGTACCAGCACCGCTTGGGAGTTAACCTGCTATGGACAGGTGATGTCCTATCCAGGGGGAATCATGTGCTCTTGTCTGCTTATGCCAAGGAAAACAGAGATACACACCGACCTGATGGGCCATCATGTCTCAACTATGGATCTAACCTCATACGATAAGATATGATAATTAAAGAAGTGTACAATATGGTATGCATTGTAAATTTAGGAGAAATTACACAATCAACACATCAGAATTGTCCAACTTATCAGCTCTAAAAGTTTATTATCAAGATGATGTACTGTAAATCTATACTGTATATGGCACTAACCTTAATTTATGCCAGATGCTTTCTTTGTACAAAATGATATAATTTCATAATATTGATATGTTATGATGTATAACAAAGTATGTCTTTTTGTGATACACTAAAAACCTAATCAACTTGAACTTGATATAGTGCAGATGTTTTCCATCTAGGCTTGAGGATATTATTCTCTCACCATAGCTTTTTATTGTGGAAATTTCACAATTCAGAAGACTTTATCATTTTCTATCTTCCATAATAATTATTTTACATATAGCTTTGGATAGATAATTATGATGAAGATGCTTTTAGTAATGTAATGTATCAAGAAATATAGAAGATAAAAAAAACATGAATTTTTGAACTTCATCCAAATATATGTGTAGTGCATTGTCCAAGCCTACCTTATGGTGCTGCATTGCTTCATACATCTACCCTTTTTTGTTTTAAGCATTGCTTCATACATCTACCATTTTTGTTTTAAGCATTGGTTCATACATCTACCCTTTTATTATATCAGGAAGTATTAACAGAATTGTATATTGTTATATTAAAGCATATATCACCCTTTGTGTCAAGGTTGAAGCACAAATTAGCTAAAATCCAAGTTTGAAAGTGAAAGTTGGTAGGATGAAGGAGTGTACAGCTGATCTTTGTGACATCCGGTTCCTGAAAAGTTCATCATAATAACAATTTAGCCGTTACTTTGGCCAGGGTTTACAGTGTCATCCTGGTTTCTATTATTCCATACAAATATTTTCTCATCAATGTTATGCTTTTTTTCTCCAGTGTTTCCTTCTGGGTTTTGAAATTGTTATGGTAAGATAACTCTATTAAGGTTTTGATATAGTTTTTGTGTTCTGTGCAGTGAAATTACTTGCACGTAAAAAGCAGTATCATGCAAGTGCCAAAAACTTCTCTTTTAAAGGTCTGTTGGCATTTAAGGGTAACATTAAATTACTAATTGAAAAAATGTTAAGATAGCCAAAGTGATATCAAAATGATTTACAGATTGCCCATTTTACTGCTCATGGAATTATCAGGTATTAATATGCTAATGTTTGACTTAAAAGGAGGTAGACTTTTTGTTTTAATCATCTACTACTAAAGAAAAGTAGCAAAATCTAGCAAAGAGAGTTTTAATTCTAACCATACCCCTAATCAAGCTGGAATCAGGGTTGTAGGAAGCTTTCAAAAAGTATGTGGAGGAAAGGAGGGGGTGTGTGGAAACTACCTTATAGGGGACACTTACCACATTTTAAAAATATCTGTAAAAAATGTATGTCCCCACATTCTTTACTGATGACTGCGAAACCACCATCAAGAACAGAAAAAGGGCCCTTAAAAACTTCAAAACTAACCGGACCACCCACAACATCAACCTCTTTTGCATCAGCTATGCCAAAGCCAGGCACACTATCAAGGGCAGTAAAACCAACACTTGGAACAACTTCTTTCAACAACTCTTCCCTCACCACCAACACCCCAACTAAGAAGATTTGGAGAATGGTTAACAGCTTCCACTACAGGATGGGCAAGTCTCCTATCTCTCCTGGAATGGTAACCTTCTCACTGCGAAAAAGGACATTGTTAACCACCTTGCCCCCTCTTTCAGCAACATCTACTCCTCGGCCAACTACCCCAATGCTTTAAAAGCCAAACAAGCTCGCGATGAAGCCTGGAGTATCATCTTTCCCTCCGACAACACCGAGAGTTACAACAACCCTCTCACCCTTTCTGAATTAAACCAAGCCATCCATGATGCTGGCTGCACCTCCAAGGGCCCAGATAACATCCCCTACCAGTTCCTGAAACACCTCCTCTTTAAGGCCACCACTACCCTACTCACCATCCTCAACCACATTTGGTCCTCACACTCCTTTCCCCATATCTGCAGAACAGCTATCATCACCCCCGTCACCAATCTGGGGAATGACAGTACCGACCCCTCCAGCTACCACCCCACCACCCTCACCAGCTGTCTATGTACAATTATGGAAAGGATCATTTACCGGAGACTAAACTGGTTCCTTGAGACCAACAGAATCTTCTCCCCTTACCAAAGCCGCTTACGGAAACGTCGCAATACCCGGACCAGTTAATTACGCTCGAAATTGCTATCCAGGAATCCTTTGCAAAAAAGAAACACCTCATTGCCATCTTTTTCGACCTCGAGAAAGCTTTTGACACTACTCGGAAATACGGCATTATCAACAAATTTTACACCATCGGCCTCAGAGGCCACCTCCCCATCTTTGTTCAAAACTTCCTCTCACCCATGCAGTTCAAAGTTCGTATTGGCCACACCCTCTCCAACCCCTACCTCCAAGAAGAGGGCGTCCCCCAAGGCAGCATCCTCTCCCCCACTCTCTTCAATCTGAGCATTAACAACATCGCGGACAACCTTGGTCCCAACATCAAGCGTGTCCTCTACGTGGATGACTTCACCATCTTCTACTCCTCCCCTAGTTTTCTTCTTGTCGAAAATAGGCTCCAACTCAGCCTCAAGCGGCTCCAAGACTGGTGCAGCAATAACGGTTTTAAATTCTCTACAAAGGCAAGACAGTCTGCATGCACTTCAACAAGTATCATTTCAACAACCTCCACCCCAACCCAAACCTCGTACTCAATAACAATCGCATCCCTAATATAGACCACACTAACTTACTTGGTTTAACCCTAGACCCCAAGCTCTCCTACAAGCAGCACATCACCAACCTGAAACAAATGCAACAGCTTCCTCAACATTCTCTGCCTCCTCTCCAATACCACTTGGGGTGCGAACCGCCATGCGCTCCTCAAAATCTTCACGCTCACCATTCAAGCTCGACTACGGCAATATTGTCTACTGTGCTGCTCACAAGTCTTACCTCAACACCATCCAAAATGAAGCCCTCAAGCTTTGTATGGGTGCGTACAGAACCTCCCCCATCACCAGCTTTTACGTTGAAACCAACGAACCCCCCTTTCTGCTAAGATGTAGAAAGCTTAGCCTCTCCTGTGCTTTTAGAGCCCTCACCAACGCCCAGAACCCTGTTTATAACCTCAATAGGTACCCCAATTTCTCCACCCTCTTTGATAGGACTAAAACCCTATCTCCTCCCTTCAGCTTATGCATCAAATCAGACCTCCTTTATCTCTATACCCAATATCAATAATAGAACAAATCCCAATTATATTGTAATTAACTTGTAAAGAAATACATAGAATTGTCATGAAGTGTGACATCACATCTAAATTAAAGAATTACCACATCAGTCACTTTTGGAATCAAATATCCTTTCTTTAAACAGCACATGATATAAATACTTTTATCTCTATTATGTTTCATATGAAATGCACTTGTTAGACCACAGGAATATTTCTTTTGATAAAAGAGACAATTTTTTTGTTCAATTTCAGCATACTTTTCCAGCAATCTGGGTCCATTCCAGGATATTTTTGGTGCACTTGAAGATCTCTCATTGGGTGTTTCTAAAGCATTGCAAGTTACAGCACAGGTACAATATACTATTCATTAAAAATAGTTCAAAGAAGTCATGACACGGGCACATTTCACTTATTAGACTAAATTATTTGGAAAATTTGCCTGGAAAGTACCCCACAATCAAAAGGAAACCACCAAAAGATTTTGGGGATCAGTCCAGCGTCAACACTTCTTCAACTCCCAAAGTCAAATTAATAGTGCGATCCAATAAAAAATTAATATATTTGTCTATCAAATTGTCAAAATATTTCATCCCATTAAGTGAAATGTGCCTGTGTCATGACCTATTTGATTCAAATTTTTTTTGAAAAATTCAGTAAGTGTGGTTTGTGACAAATATCTGGAGAAGATCTGCATTCTATGTTAAAATATTCAGTTTAAAAAAGATCACCTGAAAATAGAAATGAGTCGTTAAACAGCATTACAAGTTTTGAGGCTTTATTGCAAATCATGCAAATTTTTATGTAAATTTGTGAAATCAGAAAGAGAAAACCCATGAATTTCCTTATGTTCTTTGAATGGGAGCAGTTGAATATGATCAAGAGGTTTTGAATCACCATCATACATACCATCAATACAAATTTAGCAGCAGAAAACAAAAACAAGTCTGATGATTTTTCACTGAAAAAAACATATTCTCCCCACCTCTCTCCTTGTGCGCTATGCAAACAAACATTAGAGAATGGGACTTCCAACATTGATCAAGGAATGTGGGCATTTTTCTCAAGTATTTTGGTCACGATTGAAGTTCAACAATGATAGAAGGTATGGTGAAGAGGGTAAAAGAAGTTAACATGACTTAGACAGGTAATAGGGAACATGTCAAGCAAAACCCAGATGTCATGAAAATCAATTCAGGTCATCTGCAATGATTTTAGTTGCACCTTATCTTATCAGCTGAAGGGTTGGGTACTGCTTTGAAGCTTGTTGCACATACAATCCTGGCTATCATTGTGTGTGGAATGAAATAGATACAATCCTGGCTATCATTGTGTGTGGAATGAAATAGAAAAAGAATTTCAGTCTTTTAAACCATGATTTGCTTGTCTAGGTGACAATGGGATGAATGAATATATCCTAAAATGATATTATTTTTCCAAACGTTTAAGGTGACTAACCTAATTTGATGAATTATTAGTAATATATTATACTTTTCAATTCACAGGAATATCCCAACAAGTCATTCTTTGAGCAGTTTACAAAGCGATTTCTTCTGAAAGAGGTTCACACCCAGCTGGCAGCCGTGCAGGGGATAGTTGAAACAGCTGAAGACCACCTGGAACAGGATGCACTTAAAGACAGGTGAGAGTAATTTTCAGTAAAATAACCTCTTACTTATAGATTATTTCAAAACTTTAAGGGTCGTGGGTTATTTCATCCTGGTCAACATTTTTGGGGCAAGTTGGAAGTATTGTTACTTGTAAATAATAATTAACAGTATCAAGGTACATTGGATTTTTTTTTTTGCTGAAGGCAATCTAGATAAGAGCTCTGGTGGGGCAGGGCTTTGTCCAACAAAGACAGACAAAAGTATTTTTCAATCAAAACGACACGTGACTTCTAGACAGTGTCCAAACTTTAGGGGTCAAGGGACATTTTCCTCTTGTCAGAATTGAGAGAAATTGGGAAAATTTGATACCTTTAAATATTTATTGCCAGAATTGAGAATGTATTACCTCCGCCAACAAAGTTGAACGGAGGTTATGTTTGCACCTGTATTTGTTTGTTTGTTTGTTTGTCTGTCGTCAAGATATCTCAAGAACTGGATCAAGTTTGGTGTGTGGTTTTGTTAATGCGTAAGGATGAAGTGACTAAAATTTGAGACATATCGGAACAGGGGAAGGGTGCAAATGGAGGGATGGGTACATGTTTTTGCCTGTGTTTGTTTGTCTGTCATCAATATATCTCCAGAACTGATGATTGGATTTGGATTAAATTTGGTGTGTGGTTTTGTTACTGCTTAAGGAAGAAGTGATTAAAATTTGGGACATATTGGAACAAGGGAAGGGTGCAAATGGAGGGGTGGGGATATTTTTAGGTGAGTTTGTCTGTCATCAAGATATCTCCAGAACTGATGATTGGATTTTGATTGAGTTTGGTGTGTGGTTTTGTTACTGTTTCATGAAGAAGTGATTAAAATTTAGGACTAATTGAAACAGGGGAAGGGCAGAAATAGAGGGGTGGGGATGTTTTAGGAATAAATCTGTCAACACTAAGTTGTCAAGACTAAGTTGTCTATGGAATGTGCTGAACAATGACTTTGCACTCTGAATGAAGATCCAAACTATCAATTTTCTGGACTCAAAGAGACTTACATCAAGTGTTCTCCGGACTCAATGAAAATTAAACAATTGGTTTCTGCCATGAATGGAAACTGATGGAATGTGAATCCTGGCTGAATAGAGCTCAAACAATGATGCTTTACTTGAATAAAACTGAAAACAATGGGTATGGCTTTGGAAGAAATTCGGTCAAAAGATATTCTTCAAGTGTTCAGATTGCAAATGTTCATTACAGACCAAAACTTGGGGATGAATCTTGGTGGGCCTAGGATTTCTGAGGTAGATTATGTTGGGTATGGGGATCAAATGAACTCTAAAATTATTCTAGACATGTTGGAATTGCAATGTGCAGAGGTATGCGCTCTTGAGAGTGCTAATATTCTAGTTGGATTTTGTTTGGCTGAAGATAATCTAGTTTAGGGCTTACAGATCACACAGGGCTTTGTCTAACAATTTGGGGTCTCAAAAAATCTCAAAAGCAAACCATTAGAAAATGTACCCATAATTAATTTTCATTCTTTTGAAAATAAAAAATATCATCTATTGAAAATGAAAATTATGATGCAACTTATAATTATTGTAATGCAGAATATAATTTTATGTATAGCTTTCTGGATTCTTGCCTTTACATAAGTTTGGCTCTCTTTGAAATTTTGCCCTGATGACCCACGCTTCCATCAGGGACCCTGATCGTGATTCATATTTTAGTAATGTATTCGCCTCCTGATAAAAGTCAAATACACCAAAACCCCTAAAAGCATATATTTGTTTGAATGCTCATTAGAAATAACAAAACCCAAAAATTCAAATACCTTTGAGATACCAATTTTGATCAAATTGTTTTGCTGTTTTCATAGGTTTTGATAAATTGGAATACAATTCAGCTTATGTTTCTTCTACATTTTTTTTGAAATATGAATTTGAAGACCACAGGAATCCCATCCAGTTGAAGTTCAATTACAAGCGGAGAAAACCCCCATTCCAGGTTGGATAGGTCGGAGGGCAAGACGACAATTTTCAACACAAACAAGTGTCCCATTTGAAGGTAGGTATGGCTGTTGTCACTTGTCGCTTTCTTTACCATAAAAGAAAAAAATCTTTTGATATTTTTAAAAGGCATGGAGAGGTATGAAAATTAAAATGAAACTTAGTATGATTATAACCCATTGGGAAAGTATTTTGGTGGGTTAGATGAGTAGAATGGTATAATTGTGGGCATGGATACAGGGCTTGGGTGTGGTAGATGTGATTGGGTGGAGGTGGGGCAGGTGTGGGGAGTAGAAAACCTGAGATGTTCAGTTTCAGGAAGTCTGAAAAATGTGACTTAAAAGAGACAGTGGGATCACTGTTTGCGAAGTAGGGACAAAGTGATTAATACATTTGGTAGTGAGGATGGGCAAAGGTTGATTGGATTAACTTTATATAGAGCGTTTGTTATCGTTTCCAAATTAATGTTGAAACAAATTCTTGGAGAACTTTGTTTTAGGCTTACTTTACCCTTTAATTTCAATGGGCCCCTGCCAATTGAGTATTTCTACCTTTCCTTTATTCTCATGGTAAATTACTTTTTTTTAATTTTTTTAATTTTATTTGTGTCATGCATAAACACTTGGCGAAAGCATAAGATATTGGGAAATTTCTTTTCAAGTCATTATTTAGTATTCTTCAATTTTCTTGACCCCACATTTCATGAAAATAAAAAAAATGCCATTAACTATTTTTGGAGCTATTTTGCTTTTAATTGAAGACAAATTTGTTCTCATTTTATAATTTATTTCCAAATATCCAGCAAGAAGAGCAACCCCCCCCCCCTCCTCCTCTTCCACCCACCACTGTTCATTTAGCTTTGCCACTACTTCAGAAAATGTTGTTATAATTTGCAGGAGTATCCTCTTTGACATCTCAAGTGGACCGGCTCAAAATACTCGTAGATCAGCTGGAGAGTAAGATGAAGTTTACCGTTGTAGATGAGGAACAGGTCGCCGATGAAGAGGATGATTTGGTAAGTTGGTTATGATATCGCAAACCATTCACTAATATACCAGCATACTAGCACTAAATGATTTTAAAATTGTGTGTCTAAAAACACCAATTTGTTAACACCTACACAGTAGCTTGCACTCCGGCGTGAAGAACCTTCGCAGGTGGACCACGTTACTGGCCGCTTTTTATATCAGCCTGTATGCAATTCTTGAATTTATGTAATGTGAGAGTTTTACCCTCACCCTCATAATGTGAGAGTTTCAACATATTTTTTACTGGTTATGTAAGGGTGGGATTATTACTAAGGGTTGTATTGTTCATGAAGAGAGCTGTGCATTACAGAACATATTTCAAACATTCTCTTATGGATGCTTATTGTGAGGAATGAGTATTGATGCATCTTAAAGAAAGGAATGCAGAAAGATAATAATGCTGAAGATCTTGAGAAAAACCGAACCATTATACCTTTATGTGAACTCAGAATGGGACAACTAGAAACTTGCTTATGTTACCTTTTGTGTTTTGGTCTTCCTTCAAATATTTTATATTGGAGAAGTAGGCTACAATGAACAGAAAATTTGATACTATTATAACCATGACCCAGATTTAGCAGCTGAATGCAATTTGAAATTATGATATTTGAAATTTGGGGAAGAAATATAAACAAATTTGGCTGTATTTCTTTTCATACATCAATACTTTTGCACATGCTGAAATTTTGTGCAAACCTTGATTCATCATAACTATAAGTGCTATAGTGATCATTTAAAGACTGTTCTGCTCATAATGTAATGCTTTCATCTGGGTATAAGGGTGTTTCAGCTGACGTCATGAGGTCACATGCCTTTGTTTACATCACCATTTTGTCGGGCAATACCACTGTCTTCTGCTGTACACTGAATTAGACTTACATGCTTTTGCATGTTGCGTTTCACCCTTCTACACACAGCTTAGTCACATCACACATACAACAAGCAACATGCTAACCTACCAATACCAGTTCACCGAATTTGAGTGATTGCAGTTTTTTAGTCACTTCCAATTTTACTTCATATTTTCCTTAAGTTTTATATTTTCACCGGGTATATAAAGAGTAACTTTCCCGTTAATGCCAGCTGATTGTTTGTTATACTCTGACATGTCAGACAAAGGGTACATACCTGATATTAAGTGCTCGCTGCAAATCCTAGTGTGAACCTTAGGTTGAAGCCGTCATGTCGTATTCAATTTGCATTGGCTTACACACGCTTCATTCCCAATTGTGGGATTACTAATCAGTTCCATCTCGTGAATGAACTGGATGAGTTTTGTTGCGTTATTTTAAACACTACTATGATGTTTATATCGTGTCTGAACGCTCTTTCGATTGGCATGTTTTCTGAGTTTCTAAATCAGGTTCATGCAGCGATTGCCCCAATTAAATGCCATGTGGGACAAGGCATGGGATGGGATGTCATGTGGGACATGGGGTGGGATGTCATTTGGCACATAGGATGGGATTCATGTGGGACATAGGGTGGTATGCCCTGTGGGTCATAGGATGGGATGCCATGTGGGACATATGGTGGAATGCCACATGGGACAAGGGGTGGGATGGGACGTCATGTGGGACATGGGGTGGGATGCCATGTGGGAGATATGGTGAAATGCCATGTGGAAGATATGGTGGAATGCCATATGGAATATATGGTGGAATGCCATGTGGGGCAAGGGATAGGATGGGATGTCATGTGGGACATTGGGTGGAATGTTATGTGGGAGATGGGATGCCATGTGAGACTAAGTGTGGGATGCCATTTTTATAATTGGCCGGATCATATGATATAGGTGTCAATTTGCATGGGCATGCGAACCATGACGGTATTTACCGTTCTAGTTCCTACAAGAAGTTACTGAGTTTTAAAGATTTTATTTGTCTGCATAAAAGAGATTGTTTGTCTGAGAAGTCATCATTATGATGTCATCACAGCACTTCTGAACTATTCTTTATGTATTTCTCTGAAAATTAATCAAGACCCCAAGCTTATTCCTGATAGATATGGGATTTTACTCAACTTACTGTGAAATTACAGCGAAGGATCGTCACTGGTTTAACATTAGTACAAATTTTAATCAAATTTGAGGTTTTTACCCCAGAGCATTGATCATATTTTACTCATGACCGCTGCTTTCAAGTGTGAGCATGCCACTTGTACAGTCTACAGATGTCAAGGGGTCAATAACTTAACCCTTGACCACTATTTTATTCATGACTGCTGCATGCCAGTCCAAGCATGCCAGTCCAAGCATGCTAATTGTACAGTCGCATCTACATGTCAAAGGGTCAATAATTTAACCCTTGAGCATTATTTTACATTCTTGACTGATGCATGCCAGTCTGAGCATGCCACTTGTACAGTCTCTACATGTCAAGAGATCAATAACTTAACCATTAGCTGCTACATGCCAGGGCAAGCATGCCACTTAGTTTCCACTCGGAAAGAAATAATATCTGAACTCTTGGCTGCAGTTCACTGTGTAAAGGTCATTTTCGAGTTGATATTTTAATTATGAGACTGCATGTCGTAAATAGGAAGCAGTTGTTGAGATGGAATTCACAAGGGTGTTTATCTTGTTTCCACTATGACAGGCAGTTGTCGTGATGCATAAGCTAGAGATCAAAGAGGATCAACTATCCACGTTTCGTGATCACCTTCAGACGTACATCGAAAAGTCCAATCAAGAGCAGGATTGCGTAAAGTAAGTAAGCCAAGTAACACATGTAGGATGTGTTGCGTGGACAAAAGTGAACGGAATGTTATTTGCCCGTCAACCCTGAAAATCTGACAAAGTAATGTCAGATTTTGGGCAATAAAATGACTGACAATGACCCCAAAGTTGTGGTGAAAATAAAGTAAAGAAGGTGTGTATTCAGCATAATTTAAAGAATTATTGGATGTTGGCCAAAGTTTTGTAAGAATAAGAAAATATAATTTGTTTAAATAAAACATGTTTGCCCATGTTTGCCCTCTATGTGTAATGGATTT
This sequence comes from Chiridota heheva, assembly GCA_020152595.1. NCBI lineage: Eukaryota > Metazoa > Echinodermata > Holothuroidea > Apodida > Chiridotidae > Chiridota > Chiridota heheva. The sequence goes on from JAIGNY010003170.1 coordinate 2,677,179, forward strand.
CAAAGGTCTTGTGATGCCTCCAAAATCTATAAAAAGTATCTTTTTCTGAGAAAAGCATCTTTGCCTATTTCTCTCTTTCCACAAGAGCTTGGTAATGTTAAATGACACTTCTTTGTGGTTTGATTAATGTTTAAGTTAATTTGAAAAATTCAGTATTTGAAATTTGATTCATACATGCATCTGGAAGATGAATTTTATTAAAATTTCATTTTCATCAAATTTTTATTTCATTTCATTTCCATTAAATTTTTGTTTAATTTCATTTTTGGTTCTGATGCGACTCCATGATGGCATGTGTGTGTTTGTATGTGTGTTTGTATGTATGTGTATGTGTGTGTATGTATGTATGTATGTGTGTGTATGTGTGTATGTACAGTATGTATGTATGTTTGTATGTACTATATGTTGTATGTAGTACACAGATAATCCATGGTCTGTAGATGTGCCCTGTTGTTTTTGTTGGTGAAACCATGCATATCAATGAGTAGGCAGAGTTTAAAGTAAAAATCTTGAAATTTTCATATTTTACCAATCGCATGCACATGTCTGTTTTATTTCAAATTTGGTATAAATATGATGTTAGCTATTGTGTACATATTTATGATGTAAATACATTGAATTTCCTTAATATGCATAGTGGGCGGGACTTAATATGATTTTTTTAAAAGAACTTGTAAACACGGTATCTCAAGAAAGGTAAACTGGATTCATGTAATATTTGGTATGCAGATAGCCCGTGGTCTGTAGATGTGCCTAATTGTTTTTGGTGGTGATATCATGTATTAAAATAAGTGGGCAGGGCTTAAAGTGAAAATTTAAAAAAAGTGATTAATGAAAAACTAAAAGTGATAAACTGTATGTCCATTTTATTTTAAAATTGGGGATGATAATTTTGTTGGTTATTTTGTGCATGCTTATGTTATCAGCAGATGTCATTGATATGCATGGTGGGTGTGGCTTAATGCAAATGTCTTAAATGTAAAATAAACATACTGCATCTCATGAACGATATATCAGATTTATGCTATATCAGGGGTCATGGTTTGTACAATGTTCTAATGTTGTGATAATGATGTCATGAATATTAATGAGTAGGCAGGGCTTACTGACAAATTCTTGAAATACAATAAACAAGCAACCTTTTTTGCATCATACTTGCTATGATAATGTTGTTAGTTATTGTGCAAATGCTAATGTTGTCAACATTTTTATTGATCTGCATGGTGGGTGTAGCTTATGAATAAATATGGAACAAACATTTCATAGGCCTATGCAATGACATGACAGTTAATACAAATTTAGCTTATGGAAAAAAAAGCATCAGAACCACAAAACCTTTTGGTTCTGGTTAAATTGTTTCAGTGATGTTGATTTTGATTTTTAGTTTGGATTTTAATATTTAAAAAAGAAGAAATATCTATTTTATTTCTAAAATTATGGATGTTGGTGAGGGCATTCAGCATCTTTACGAAGAAGGGATACAGCATCTTTATTGTCCATCCAGCCAGCCGGCCATCCATTTGGCCGGCTGACCTCATGCATTGTTTAAACAAAAGATTGCTGCTAGGAAAGGAATTCCAACTGTTTTAATGATAAGAAATTTTATCAATCCAGACTTTTTTCTGGGATGAAAAAAGGTTGAATAATAGATGTGATGACTGAATGGAATTGATAATAAATTATCTTGCGATAATGAAGTATCTTGCGTTGAATAACAAAAAAACAAAAGGTCTTCACTTGAATAGAGTGGACACGTTATAGACTTAATCTGCAAATTAATCTGTACTGAATTTTCATTCTGGTATGGTAGATAGATCAGGGAGGTTATAATGAAGGTTGGAAGATGAGTTGGTTAAGAGTATATTTGGTAGATGAGTAGATGGCAAAAGGTGGGTTGGGGTAGTAGGTGAATAGATGATGGTAGGTGAATGGGGATGTTAGGTAAATGGGGCATGTTGGGGAATAGAGGATGGAAGGTGAACGAGGGATGGTAGGTGAAAGGGACATGTTGAGTTGATAGAAGTGAGGGGATGGGTGTTAAGAGAAAAGAATGTTGGGTAGGAGATGGTAGAATGTTAGGTAAATTAGGATGAAGGTGGAATGGCATTGGGGACATGGTGGGACGAAATATGGGACAGGGTGAGATGGCATATAGAACAGAGTGCCAAGAAATGTAGGACAGGATGTCATGGCATGGGGGCATGGTGGGATGACATGTGGGACAAGAGTGGCATGGCATGTTGGAAAGGATGGCATGTTATGGAAGTCATTTGGATTTCAGGTGGGATGACATGTGGGACAGGGTGGGATAGCATGGATGGCCTGTGGGATAGGGTGGGATGGCACTTGGTACAAGGAGGGATAGCATGTGGGACATGGTGGAATGGCACATGATATGGTACAGGGAGGGATGGCATGTGGGACAGGGTGGCATGGGACAGAGTGGCAAGTCATATGGTAGGATGTCATCTTGATTGCAGGTGTGATGACATATTGGTTATGTGGTTGAATGGCATCCAGATTTTTCTGTATGATTTTCTGTAGGGAGGGAAGTAGTATGGTGTGGCACATGGAACATGAGAGTGTGATGGCAGGTATGACATGGGCCGGAAAGCATGTTATTAGCAGTGAGGGGAATTGTATCATTTGTGATGTCTGATTATTTTCTATTTTGTACAGCATTTGTGTCAGAGCTATCAGAAAATCAAATCGTTTCAACTTGTTTGAGGTGTGGACAACTCCAGAAGCTCGGGAGAGGTACAAACTTCTTTTATCATTTTCATGGATGTAGCCAACGAGGGTGGGTAGCCAGGAGGAGGTGGTTGAATGACACACCTTCTCAACAACTGGGGAACAAAGGTCCTAATTTTGAAGACCCATGAGAAAACAGCTGTTGCTGTTCAGGATATAAATTTCAATATGAAGAGGCAGAAAAAAAGCAACATTTGGTCAATTGCTAAAAAGTTTATCAAAAATCATGAAAAGAACAAGCAATTTCCTCAAAACTTTGTGTGACTTTTTGTAATGTTCAGGCCTAAATATGCAAATATGTGATATATGACCAGGTAGACTGTTCTATTTCCTTCTGTAAATCCATAGCTTTTTAAATTTCTGCCACAGCACTTTGAAGAAATGCAGCAAATACTTATATGAAAAGTTTGTGGAGAAATGATAATTCTCAATGACTGACTTTCGGGAATGAAATTTAAAGAACGATGTATAGATCTGTCTTCCCAAATTGACCTCACAAATTTTGCATATATTAAAGAATCATACTATGATTTGCCGTAGCCCATCTCATAGTTGGAATTAATTATACAATTTCGCACAGTTCTATACTACTCACCGCACGTGGGGGGGGATGTTTGAAGAGCGATGAACCCAAAAAATTAACTTTTTATCACATATACTGTTGCTTACTCAAGAAATTCTCCCATTCCTTCCAAAAATATATATATATATATATATATATATATATATATATATATATATATATATGTATGTATGTATGTATATATATATATATATATATATATATATATATATATATATATATATATATATATATATATATATATATATATATATATATATATATATATATATATATATATATATATATATATATATATATATATATATATATATATATATATATATATATATATATATATATATATATATATATATAAATAAAAATATATATATATATATATATTTATGTATATATATATTATATATATATATATATGTATATATAATGTACATATGTATGTATATATATATTGTTTTTATCAAAAAAAAGTATTTCCTCCCATGAATTCCCATTTTTCAAAGGATAAAACAGCCACAACCATGGTTTTTTTTTCAGGCCTGGCTCATTGAAGCTTTAATTAAATTCAAGTTTCTTATTTCAAATTTGACAAAATTACAGATTTGAAAAGCTGAATGCTCTTTTAAAGGCATTCCTTCAACCTTTTACTCATCCATTAAGGCTCATGATTTGAACTTCTTAAGTAAAGAACTGTGAATTCGTCCACCATGAACTTTACAAAAGTGTTGAATCTCTGATGGTGTTAATTTCAGCACATGACCTACTGTCTGAGATACTATGATATTCTGGTATTCATGCACAGTAAATATCCAGGTCATAATTAGAAGGTTCTTTGCCATTATCATGACTTACAGATCCATCGATTCCTATGAAAATCCGGCCTATCTCACTCCTGAGTCATACGTACAAGCTGTTCAACAACACTAAAGTCACTGTCTTAGGCAGCTACACCAAGCTTATCTGCAGAGATGAAGCGACTGGTACCTTCCCTTTTTGGCTGGTCGTTGTGTACATGTTAAAGAGAAGTGGGCAAGTACACTGCCCTTTGGTAGGCCATTCTTGAGTCTTCGCCATCTGCTTTTCTTACCGCCCAAATCGCCCTGTTTTCAAGCTTGCTTTCAATCAGTTCCGTTAGATATCCTTGGTAATCTCCAGGATCTTGTTGAGAAGGCATCTGTGGTTAACTGTGTTGTAAGCAGCCGAGAGGTCAACGAACACTACACCAGGGACTTTCCCTACCTCGAAACCATCTTCGATATGCTGTGTAAGGTTGAGCACTTGGCTCATCGTAGACTTGCCGCGGCGGAAACCAGCTTGCTCTGGGATGAGAAATTCGTCAGCAACAGGACCAACTCTGTTGAGTTTCAGTCGTTTGGACAGCTTGTACGTATGACTCAGGAGTGAGATAGGCCTAAAATTCTTAGAATTCGATGGATCTTTTCTCAGTTTAGGGAGTGCCAGAACATGTGCTTTCTTCCAGATCTTAAGAAGCTTGTGAGTAGTCAAGCAGTGACTATGTAGCTGAAAAAGCCATTTCTTTCATCAGGTCGAAAGTTCGTAATCTGCTCTGTTGATATTAAAGTTGTCTAGTCCAATTGCTTTTCTTGGCTTCAGTGTAGAAATGCCCTTTTCCAGCTCTACCATAATTATGGGTCTAGTGTGACCAGGGTCTTTGCTGTACTTTTTGCAGTCATGTTTGATCTTATGTTTCATCTTTCCACTTTTGCCATTTAGTAGCAGTTGGTTAGCAACTTGATTTACAGTGACTTTGGGCTGTTGAGGTGGTGCTTTGGGATCGCCACAAAGCTTTTGGGTGGTTGACCATGCTTTCTTGCTGTTCTTTGACATATCAGTTCACTCTAGCAGGGCATGCCAGGTCTTGCGACGCTCCTGGGATATGCTTTCTATTACTTTCTCGCCTACTTCAGCTGTTTTATCAGAGAAAGAGTCTTCTTCAAACATGGTGACATACTCTTTATAACGTTTTGAGCTTTTCTTGGAAAGCTCAGGTATGTTCTTTACTCTGCAGCCTTGTGGGATGTTTCTTCTTGCAATCATATTAACAAGTTGAAAGCCCAGGTATGTACTCCACTTTGCAGCCTCGTGGCATGTGTCTTCTTGCAATCGTATTAACAAGTTGAAAGCCCAGGTATGTACTCCACTCTGCAGCCTCGTGGCATGTGTCTTCTTGCATTCGTATTAACAAGTTCAAAGCTCAGGTATGTAATCCACTTTGCAGCCTCGTGGGGTGTGTTTTCTTACATTCATATTAACAAGTTGAAAGCCCAGGTATGTAATCCACTTTGCAGCCTCGTGGCATGTGTCCTCTTGCAATCGTATTAACAAGTTAAAAGCTCAGGTATGTACTCCACTCTGCAGCCTCGTGGCATGTGTCTTCTTGCAATCGTATAAACAAGTTGAAAGCCCAGGTATGTAATCCACTCTGCAGCCTCGTGGGATGTGTCTTCTTGCATTCATATTAACAAGTTGAAAGCCCAGGTACGTACTCCACTCTGCAGCCTCGTGGCATGTGTCCTCTTGCAATCGTATAAACAAGTTGAAAGCCCAGGTATGTACTCCACTCTGCAGCCTCGTGGCATGTGTCCTCTTGCAATCGTATTAACAAGTTGAAAGCCCAGGTATGTACTCCACTCTGCAGCCTCGTGGCATGTGTCTTCTTGCAATCGTATAAACAAGTTGAAAGCCCAGGTATGTAATCCACTCTGCAGCCTTGTGGGATGTGTCTATTGCATTCATATTAACAAGTTGAAAGCCCAGGTACGTACTCCACTCTGCAGCCTCGTGGCATGTGTCCTCTTGCAATCGTATAAACAAGTTGAAAGCCCAGGTAGTAATCCACTCTGCAGCCTCGTGGGATGTGTCTTCTTGCAATCATATTAACAGGTTCAGCAAAGCGGTTGTAGTTGAATGATATTGGTGCAATTTATTTCACTTTCTGTTCTAGCTCATCTGTGAACCCTTTCCAGTCAGCTTTCTTATAGTTCAAGCGCCTCTTGAAAGAGACACTGGTTGGTTTTACAGCTGCATTGACTTGGATGCCAATTGGCCGGTGTTGACTTGATGGGATTGGGTCCATCACGATCTTCTGACACAGTCCTTCAATGATACTGGTGACAGTGGCTAAATCTGGGTTGTAACCATGTCCCCATCAGGCGCCACAGATTGACGATGGTAGCTTGGGGTCATGAATGAGACCAAGTTGGTTGGTGTTCATTCATTCCTCTACTGCTTCTCCATCTTTGTTGGTTTGCTTGTACCCCCAGTGGGTGCTATGGCTGTTGAAGTCACCAATGATGATCTGTGGTTTGCTGTGTACTTGTAGAAGAGATTGCAGGAACTTGAAGTCAACTACTGGTGGTTTGTAGACAGATGTTACTACTACACTACTCAATTCAACTGTTAGTACTTCGATGTTGTCATATTCTGAAATGGATGTAGCTTCTATAACAGAGCTTGCTTTGACAAAGATTGCACTGCCATACTTTCGATGCGGTCGTTTTGTGACAATGACCATACCAGGTATGGATGGGCGGTAATTGTCTCTCCCTTTATGCATCTCCTGCAACAGAGGACATCACAGTGGAGATTGCTGCAAAGTTCAGCTAGGATATTTTGCTTGGTTATTGGTTTTTCTATGTTCACAGAGATGACTGTAAGAGCAGGCCCTGGTCAACTGCCTTAGCCCTCTGCTACTCAACTGCCGAGTATGCATGTCCAGTTTGCAAAAGATCAGCCCATGCTAAGAATATCGACCCAGCCATCAACGCTACCTGCTATTTAGCCATTGGATGTCTCAGACAAACACCAACAGACAGCCTGTACATCCTATCAGGTATAGCGCCACCAGAAAATCGACACAGTGCAACAAGCAGTAAAGAATGACAGCGCCAGACCACAGGTGAGCGACATCCCCTTTTCGGCCTTAAACCAGCAAAGAGACGGCTCAAGTCCAGGAAAAGCTTCCTCAGCGAAGATGAACCCAGTGGAGCTAAAAGTACCAGACTTGCCTTATAAGAAGAGAGGCTTGCCAATCTCCCAACAACAACAACAACCATGTCCATAAGTGCCAAAGAGGAACTCCCACCTGGTGCTGACTCAAGCTGGGCTGAATGGAAATGCCTCAACAGGTTAAGATCTGGTACCGATCGCTGTATAGTCACTCCCAAGAAATGGGGCTACCTGGACATTGAAGATGTGACCTGTGAGTGTGGCACTAAACCACAAACCATGGACCACCTACTAAGATGTCCCCTTCTGGAGTAGGAATGCAAAGCTAAAGATCCAGCAGAATTCAACGATAGTGCGAAGGATTGTGCTTAGCTTTGGCTGAAAGACAACATCTAGCGTGTGTGTGGACACGATAAGAAGAAGAATAAACACAGTACCTGGTTTTTATAAAAAAAAAAAAGGACTTGTAAATCAGTAGTCTTTTATCCTTGAAATATGATTCATGTTAACAAGACATGTCTCATTTTATATGTTAATCGTGATAAGATTTGCTTGTAAGAAGTGTGTTAAATGTGAATATCTTTTTTAAAAACAAAACAATCAAAACAGCATTTTTATGCATGTTGCAAGTCAACTGTTTGTTTTTCTTCAAATTTAGCTGTATAATTTGAAAATGACTTTTTTCCTTGTTGAATTTAAAGACAATTTGAGTTTCATAAAAATGAAATCAGCATAAGTCACTGCCTTTAAAATAATAATGCTTAAAGATAGAATCCATATTAGACAATTAACAAGAGTTATATCTCTGGCAGATCAAAATGTTCATATTTTCTTGAAGATTTAGGTCTGAAATTAAAAGATATTGTAATGAGGTTTAGTGTTATTAATCCTTTTACTTCAGTTACCTTTAGTTGTATTATAGCTGTGTCAAGTATCTTTGTATTTTCATTCACAGACACAAGAACTCAACAATTTCACAGACATTTGAGGAGAATCTGAAAAACCTTTTGATTGGTGCTTTCACCACCTCGGAATTTAAATTGCCCAGTAAGTATTGTCATTTGATTGACCAGGGGTTTGAAAAACATTAGCAATATTTTTTTTTTTTTCTTCATATGAATTTTTGACAACTTTTCTTTCATTTTCTTTTATTACAAGTTTGGTTTTAATGGAAGCTAAGATAGGGTTTTTTGAGTAATGAAAGCAAAATAAGGAAAAAAAATGGACAAATATATTCAATTTTTGGCTAAATTCAGTCAACAATATTTGCACGAGTGTAATTTTTGGTGAATATTGAAAACAGGTTTGTGTTACATGTTTAGATTCTTTAGAAAATATCCTTTTCCATGATGCTAATCTACGATTTTTAGCTAGAAGGGAAAGATAAAAAAAACACTAAATTTAATTTTAGCCAAATGTCCCTGGGAAACCGCAGCAGAAAATTGCACTGTGGTAGCCTTACCGAAGGCTTGAACCTGGTGCGCTTGTATGCTAGTAGGCGTTGATAACAGCTACACTATGTAGCCATTATTTTTTCAAAGGTGAAAATTAATTATTATACTTTTGTTTCAATTTAGAAGGGGTATGCTTTTATTTATATATCAAATGAAAGGAAAATGCGAGCAGGTTTGAACGGCAATTCAACAAAGCATGGGGTGATGTATGACTTTGGTACATGATTTTTTGAAAAAAATAGTGTCAAAAATTCATGAAATTTTGGAGAAATTTCTCCAGAAAAAAAAGATTGCAGATAGGTATATTAAAAATTCGACCAAAAGTCAATACTATCATGTGTTAGGACTTGCTTGATTTTGAAGCAAAAATGTGATCTGGAAGCTAAGTTGGTAAGTTTAAAAAATAAAAAAAAACATTTGTTGTCAATTTTTTAGTATTGTGTTACTTTTATCCATTTTCAAGATACTTTTTCTCAAAAATCTTTAATACAATTCCCATTAAAAAGTGTAATTTTCTGAAAGAACTATTTAAGCTCTTTCAAATGATTTCAGGATTACGTTTATATCACGTTGTTCAGCTACCCAATTAATTTTTTAAAAGTGCATGTCCATATGGTCATGACACTTAAATCCATATTGCGCATCGGAACTTTAAAATCTTTGGTTTTCTGGTCAGTGAAAGTTTTCTACTTCATGTTTTTTTAAGTTGTTATGAGAGAGATTTTTCGCGATGTGCTGGATGTTCTCAAGTGCATTTAGTAAAATCATACCTAATGCTGGTCAAACTATTATATTGTCCTATGTGTAATAATCAATACAATGAATGATCGTTATGCGCATAATTATGATTTCAATTTCTATTTTTTTTCTCAGGCAAGTGGATTCCCGATGACTAAGCAAGTATGAGAAGCTTTAACCAAGCACAAGCACAAACAAACAGGAAAATGCGTATGGATGAAAAGTAATAAAGAATAAATATAGTGCACATCTACGTTTTTGTAAAACAACATCAATATATTTTCAATTTAGAAATAGATCAATATTACTTTATTTATGTTGAAAATTGTTTAAATTGGATTTTAAAGGTGGTGGTTTTGGTGTAGATTGCCAAGAAAAGCAGTAGTAAACATTATTCTAAAGTTAGTATTTGTGTTTATAAGAGGAGGAATAAATATAGTGCACATCTACGTTGTTGTGAAGCAACATCATTATATTTTCAATTCAGAAATTGATCAATATTACTTTATTTATGTTGAAAATTGTTTAATTTGAATTCTAAAGGTGGTGTTTTGGTACAGATTGCCTTGAGAAGCAGTAGTGAACATTATTCTAAAGTCAGTATTTGTGTTTATAAGAAGAGGTTTTATGGAAATGTCAATTTCAGCTGAGCTGGTTGAAATGGCTTCCTTTTTGTGTAGAAAATATAATTCAGTTTCTTAGACGAGTTTTGTGTAGTTTGGTTGAATATTTGATTAAAGTAATACCAGTGGAAGATACTACATACAGATGAACATATCAAGTAGATACTTTTGTACATTTATGCTTGTTGCTTGTTTTTAATGACTATGAAGGTCAGACTTCTGTAATGGCCTTTCATACCCCTCTGTCCACTATGCAGTTCTTGATATCCTGCCCATGTGAATTGGTATCTTCTGCAAGGAGGCTTGATATAGTCTTTCCTAGGTAGCTGTTAGGTTGCCACATACAAACTTTGGAGGCAGTTTCATCTTCTCTCCTGCCAGCTTTAGTCTTTTTGTCCTCAGCCTCTCAGATATTGGTGGTTCCCATACAGGGCTTCATCAGTGGTGTGTGATTGGCATGGGACATTCAATGCTTTCCTTGCGGGTATCAACCATTAAGGGCCTTTATCAGCATTGACGTCATTGTCGTTGATGTATTTTTTTTATGTTTACAGAGTGACTCATAACAATGGCATATAGCATTATGTAGTTTATAATAATTAAAAAGGCATAGTTATGATTTTTGTTCCTTCTGTTGGGTCCATTGATTTTGATTTCCTTATGCATCATCTTTTAAAATCAGCTCAATTTTGTAGGTTAAGAGTATATAAGTAGAACTGAAATGATATCGACCTTAACAGAAACCTTTTGCCATGTACCTTTAATATCTTTTCCAAGTGAATATAGATGCATATTCACTGTGACCATTATTGTCTTTGTACAGTTTATTGTACCTTAATATGTTTTTCAAGTAAACATAGATGCATATTTACGGTGACCATCATTGTCTTTGTACAATTTATTGTACCTTAATATGTTTTCCAAGTAAACATAGATGCATATTCACTGTGACCATCATTGTCTTTGTACAGTTTTTTGTACCTTAATATGTTTTCCAAGTAAATATAGATGCATATTCACGGTGACCATCATTGTCTTTGTACAGTTTATACTAGTGTAATTTACAGAACACAGTTGAATTTTCAACTCTGAAGTTTAACTTTAAATCAGTTAAGAGTTTATTTTGTTAGTTGGGAGTTATTAAGAAATTCTCAAACATATATTTATGAAATATTTTGCCTTGTTTATTATCTACATTATTTTTTCACCCATACACCTCCTCTCTCGTTCCCAGCTTTCTGGCTTTTAGTTCTCTTGTTTCTCTCAATCTCCCCATGTTTACTCTCCTTCCTACCTCTGGAATGATCTATGCTCTCAGGCACAATTTGACCCTTGCTGTTGTGGTGCGTTAAACTCTCATCAAACAAACAAACAAACAACTGTTTATTGAAACCTTTTGTCAAATACTTAGGTATGATGTTTAAAAGAACACAGGTGCATTGTTCATGAGCTGACTTAAAGGAATATTCCCATGGTGTTTTGTAAAATCTTATTTTGAAAGAGCATACTTTTAGAGCCAATTTGGTACAAAAATCAGGTTGATATCATATTCCGTTCAGGAGATATAGATTTTTAAAGATTTTCCAAGTGCATTTTAATGTTTTTGTACAGTAAGATGAATTCGTGTTTAATGATGTCATGGAGACAGTTCCATTGCAAATGTTTATGTATTTCTTTGAACATTAATTTGTTGTTTCTGTATGATTAGAAACAATTTTCCAAAAGTTATTAAAGTAGGGTATATTTGGCAATGTATATAAATACCTACCTTTCATCAATTTATTTTTCTAGCAAGTTTTACTAATAAAAAAGGATGATGGATTGTAATGAAATGCATCAACTTGTGGGAGAATGTGTTGCTGTGATGTCATACTGAGTCTTTTCCTATTGTTTAGAAACAAATTTTGTGAACCCTAAAATTTGAATATTCTCTGGTAGGAATAATATGACATGATTCTTGTACTAAATTATTTCTAATATTCTCTTTCTTATGAAAGGTTAAGAAAAAAACAAGGGAACATTCCTTTAAATAGCAGACTACTATGATATATGATCCATTGCTTATTTGAAACATGGATATGCAATTTTGAATCCTTATCTCAATAGATATTGTTTCCAGTAATGATACTTATTCTTGTTCCAATTGCAACGTTGTATGGAACTTTCATGGAAAATTAGATATCTATATTGATTTGTAGATTGAACTTAATTTGACTAGAAAGGAAAATATGCTACAAAACATGAAAATAGTCAACATTTTCATCAAAATTGGTGACAAATTGATCAATTTACATCATTTTTAGGTGAATGTGGGAGGTAGGTGAATGGGGAATGGTATGTTGAATGGAGCATGTTGGGTAATAGAGGATGGCAGGTGAATGGAGGATTGTAGATGAAGAGGGGATGGCAGGTGAAGGTGGATGGTAGATGAATGGGGCATGTTGACTTGATAGAAGTGAGGGAATGGGAGTGAGAGGAAAGAATGTTGGTGGAAGATGGTAGAATGATTGGCACGTGGTACATGGAAGGATGGCATGTGGGACAGCCTGGTAGTATGGTACAGGGAGGGAAGGGATGTGGGACAAGGTGGTATGGTATATGGGACAGGGAGGGATGGCATGTGGGACAGTGGCATGGTATATGGGATGGTGGCATGGGACAGGGTGGCAAGGCATATGATTTCCTGTAGGGAGGGAAGTAGCATGGTATGATATGTGGAACATAGGTTGGAATGGCAGGTGTGACAGAGGCTGGAAAGCATGTTATTAGCGGCAAGGGGATGTGTATCGTTTGCAATGTATGGTTTATCATTTATATCCGTATATGTATGCTGCATACATATATACAGATATAAATGGTAACAGGCTCCTACATGTATGCATATATGCTAGTATATTAACATACTAAGTGGAGGAGGGATTTGCCCTCCATTCTTGCATTACCCTGTCTTCCTTTGGAAAAAATCTCTTTTCATTTCAGTGTCATCGCATATAGGCCTAAACCTTTTACCAGGGAACAAAAACAATCATTTTCTGGTTCAATGATTTGCCTTATTCATAACAATAATCAACCATTTTTGATTACAAATCTTCACCATTTTTTGGTTCATTTTCGAAAACTGAATGTTGAAATGAATTACAGTTTGCAAATTTTCGGACTTTTTCCTAAAAATTTCTGGGGATGCTGAAAATATCCAAAGTTTCATATTTTGACCCCACCCAGATTTTACTCTTTTTTTGTTTTATATATATAAAGAAGTCGTACGTATATGTGTATGTTAGAGGGAAAAGGAAGGGGGCTAACATACCGTATACAGAAGTAAGCTGCTAAGGTGTGCTTTTATGATTCACTAGCGCATGCATGTCATATCGATCACCTTGCGAAAGATGTTCGAATCTGGGGGGCACAGGACTTAAGGGTCACTTTCCGACAAGTATTTTGAGAGAATGTATGACAGGATTATAGCTTTATGAGGCAAGTATCACCCCCCCCCCCCTGTCGCACCCCGGCACTGGGAATCTCTCTCAAAAATACTGGTGACCTTTTTTTAAATTTGTCAATTTTATATGATATGAAGATATATGGGACCAACATTTGAAATCAAAACATTTAGATCATGTTTCAGTCAGTTGTACTGATCATTATTCGGAATGTCCCAAGCAATATACAAAGTAAGTAAAGGAGCTCTGGAGGATTTTTTCAGCTGCATTAAATCAATTAAAACTCAGTTTATCAGATACGTAAATTATACAAGATAGCCCAAATTCACAATCAGCCTTTAGGGAGTCAGTGATTAGAGCGCCCATTTAAAGTTTTTCTCTGGACCCCAAATTAAAGGTGCCCCAGTGTTAAAATTTTGGTTGCTTGCACATAGGAAATGTGCGTTTGTGATACTTTCTTCAATCTGTCAATAAAAACAATTTTTATAAGACGACTTGTTCTTAATATTTGAAAGAAAACTCATTTTTGTATTTCTGTAAAGGGGCACTTTTTTTGTACCATAAAGGGAACGTTACTTTTGCCCTGGGTCCAGTTTCCACAGAATGAAATTTGGGGTGGCTCGCATAGTCAAGCAAAATCCTATTTACAGAAAGAGTTTCTACAAATTATAATCTGGGGAAATTAAGGTAGACGGATGTAATTGCTTTTTCAGCGATATAGAAAAAAGTAAAAGAGCTGTTGGGCCCCTAATGTTCTTAGGGAAATTATAAATATATTACATGATTACGAAATGCGAAAAATTTCGCAATTTTAGTCTCTTTTAGGGCAATAGCTGTGCTACTTTTATTCAATGAAAAGATCAGATTTATAATCTAGTTTTAAAAGGGCACGTTCCTTCTCTGGAAAATGGCACAATTTCCCCCTGAAAATGGCACTTTTTAAACTTTTGCAAAAAGTGAGGGTCACATGCCCCCAGTTCCACCATCTATGTACCCTGTCATCTGATTCTAATTCATTGATTTAAATATCAGGATGCGTCCTCCACATCCCGTTCGTACGCATACAATTACAATAAACTGTGAAAACTATTTTGAAATATACGGCTAAGACTTGAGACAAAGCTAGGTCCCATGGCTTCACGCCACAACAATTTATTCTTGTTTGTCGTCAAAAATACCAATAAGTTGCATGCTACCTTAAAATGACGTACTTCAGTCAGTAAGGGCACGTGGAATTTGTATACTGTATATTAGTAGGCTACTGTGATGTATTATGCTGGATGGAACATGTATACATACTGACATATAGCCGGAAAGTGAATAAATGCCCAACATACAGGGAGTATGAATATTCATTACAATGACGTTTCAATTGTGCAGTTTTGTCTATTGCTTAGCCAGTGAGCAAAGTTTATGAGAAGAAAAATACGGGTCTAGAACAATACAATCTGGTGCAAAATGCAAGGGCGTAGGAAGCTGGGGGAGGGGAGGGGGAGCTTTACCCACAGTCAAAAATTTAAAGTATGCTTCCGCCCCCTCCCCCTTACTTTTCAGGGAAGAAAACCCCTTAATAGGCTTGTTTGTACCCTCTGTGAAATATATAAACCTTTTTAACGCTTGTTCTGATTTATTCAATTATGATTTATATTACCTCGGTCCGATCCCGGGTCCGATTTTAGTTTCTCCAATTATATTCATTTTAATTGATCACCTTTGGCCGTAAAATGTAGGATTGCATCGTATACACCGACGTAGCGCCTGCGTGTGTAACATACAGCGTGCAGTTAGTACGTGTACATGTACATATAAACATACATCCTCTTTGGTCTTCAAAGGTGTCAAAGGAAATGTGCTTTGTAAATAAAAACGTCAAACATACAAGGCTTTTGAAATCAAAATCAGACAACATATTTATTCAAAGTTCCGAGGTTGCAAAATGCGTAGAAACTGATTATCTTGGTGTATGTATTGATGATAAACTGACTTGATCCCATCATGTGTTTAAAATTTTAAGTTAAGTTTACTATATTGTTTCGAGTTTATCATACACTTTATCTTTTTGTAATCTTAATACTAGAGTTAATCTTTTTAGATCAGTTATTTTATTACAGGTTCTTTATGCTGTACCCGTTTGGTATCATTTAATCTTACAGAAAGACGAAGACAGAACCAGGACATTTTTAAACTATACTTCAAAGATTCTTAACCTACATTATTCCATGCTTATTAAAATTTTAAATGACATTCAAATTAAAAAAGGAATTCATTGCAATAACGGCAAAAATAAACAAAGAACAAAACCATCCTTTACACAATACATTACAAAGTTATCTAGCACATTCAAACAGAAACCCTCGAAACTTTAACATATTGCCAAAAGACAGAATAAACGGCTACAAAAATTCATTAATTGACTGTGAGGCAATTTACTTACAGACAGAAGAGTTGAAATTACTGTTTGAAACTTTTATCTTTATATTTTTTCCTTATCTATTTATTCATGTTCTTTTTTTTTTCTGCTATGTGTTTTAATATGTATATGCATGTACTTTTTATTTTGTACAATTGTTTTAAATTTGTACTGGAATATCTAATATCTATATATCTATATCTATATCTATATCTATATATATATATATATATATATATATATATATATATATATATATATATATATATATATATATATATATATATATATATATATATATATATATATATATATATATATATATATATATATATATATATATATATATATATATATATATATATATATATATATCTATATATATATATATATATATATATATATATATATACATATATATATATATATATATATATATATATATATATATATATATATATATATATATATATATATATATATATATATATATATATATATATATATATATATATATATATATATATATATATAATGTAGTCATATTGAGTCATGTTGGTCGCATCGTAGTATCATCTCAATCCAAAATTTGGTAACTTCACAATCAAACGTACGTTGAGTTCGCATAAGCAAATCATTCCGAACAATAATGTTCTCACAATCATACAAATAAATAAAAAAGTTAATAATGCATGTGAAATGGATAAATGGAGAAGATATAAGGCTTCCAGTGAGTATCCAGTCTATTAAAAGTATTAAGAGTCGGTGCCGATACAACTTTATTAGGAGACCATTCCATACATTTACCACCCTGTATGAGAAAAACCTCTGGTTTTGCGTTGCTGATTTTTCTAGCTGAAAGGGAAGGTCTGCAACATTTTAAATTCCATGGGTATACTTGTATGTCTCAATCATATCGCCCCTGTTACGCCTGTACACAAGAGATGGTAATCCAAGCTTTTTGAGCCTCTCCTCACCAGCTCATAATCTAAATCTTTGAAGCCCGGTACAAGTTTGGTTGCCATCCTCTGTACCGCTTCGAGCATCTTAACCTGCTTTTCAAATGGTGGGTAAACAACAGCATTGCAGTACTCTAGATGAAGTCTCACAGGTGTCTTGAGCAAGATAATGAGGGAATCATTTGTAAGTGTTTCATATGACCTGCAGATAAGGCCCAGGATCTTATTAGCCTTATTGATTTGTTTTTCTATGTGGATGTCAAACTTCAGCTTGTCATCAACCACAACTCTTAGGTCTTTCACCTTAAATACTGCTTCGAGAATGACATTATCCATCTGGTAATCGAGCAATTAGTTATTTCTGCCCAAGTGCATAACTTTGCATTTATTAGCATTGAAGGACATCTACCACACTCTTGCCTACTCTTGGAGACTATGTAGGTCAATATTGAGGTCATCGTAGTCTTTAATCTCAAAGAAAATCTTAGCATTATTGGCGAATAACTATATACAGCAATGAACTACATATCATTAATAGAAAGGGTGAAGAGTGTCGGTCCTACAATACATCGAGGTACTCCAGATAATACTTCCTTCTAAGCCGACAATTCCCCATTTGTTCCCACTCTCTGTCTTCTTCCTACCAGGAAGTCCTTGAACCAACCCAGGTTGTTGCCCCCAATGCCATAGCCTTGTATTTTCCCAACAATAGTACATGCGGAACACTACCAAAGACTTTGGAAAAGTCAAGATAAATGGCATCCAGACACTGGCCTTTATCAATCATATCTGTCCCAAAGATCTAAGCAATTGAGTTACACATGATCTCCCTGGAATGAAACCATGTTGGCATGATATAAGGAATTTATTTTCGTCTGTGTGTTTCATTACATGG
>JAIGNY010003170.1:2700000-2747500 GCA_020152595.1 Chiridota heheva
TCTACCTTTGTCATAGCCCCCCATCTCTACCTTTGTCATAGCCCCCCATCTCTACCTTTGTCATAGCCCCCCATCTCTACCTTTGTCTTATCCCCATCTCTACCTTTGTCATAACCCCCATCTCTACCTTTGTCATAGCCCCCCCCTCTCTACCTTTGTCATAGCCCCATCTCTACCTTTGTCATAGCCCCCCACTCTACCTTTGTCAGAGCCCCCCATCTCTACCTTTGTCATATCCCCCCATCTCTACCTTTGTCATAGCCCCCATCTCTACCTTTGTCATAGCCCCTCATCTCTACCTTTGTCATAGCTCCCCATCGCTACCTTTGTTATAGCCCCCATCTCTACCTTTGTCATAGCCCCCATCCAGAGATTGCGTTAGAATTTTTTGTCTGGCGTATTTGGTTACGACAAGCCCTTGGTTGTTGGCGTATTTTGTAAATTTGCCGTCGTAAGTACAGGGGACTGCGTAATGTACAGGGCATTGCGTAATGTACGGAGTATTGCGCGCTAACGAAGCTTGTAAGTATTGTTAACACACACACACACTTACGTAGGCCTGCCTTGCTAAAGTGAATGGAAATTGTGCTTAAAATACCCAACAAATTAAAAAACTGACCATTATTATCTTGGAAATATTAAGAAAAGTTCTTACCCAATCCTTGTATAATGTTGATTGTTAATTCATAAAATCTGGGTTAACAATCCCCAAAAATAATAATAATAAGATTGTTTATCGAATCCAAACTTCCATGAGGTTTTAGTAAACTTTTACTAATTGTCAACAATAATATGCTATTGAGATTTCGGACACGCCTACTTCTTACAGTATAGTAACTTACACGATCTTGTGCATGGTAAAATATTGTAAGTTGGAACTTGTAGAATCTGTTTGTGGCAACTGGGAATGCGTGATCAAACTTTGAATGTAAAATATTCTTATTTGTTTCTAGCACATTTTACGAAAACTAACAAAAACAAACATGTATTTAAACACTTCAAAATGTTAAACTGCCTTTAAAACCAGGCTAAAAACTTTTCTTCTTGGCTTCTTTTCCTGCCAGTTTTACTGCTCTTTGAAAATTAAACTCCAACATTGGTGGCCCTTCATGAAATACGCATGAGCACTTCAAGTTTATCATCCGCAATCCGTGATCTCAGCTTGGTTTTCACTCTGGTTTGGTAGCTAAATCCCCTTTCACAGGGTACACTTGAAACTGGAATGGTAAGGGCAATGGTACAGAGTGTGGCAATATTCGGAAAAACCTCCGAATAATTTTGGACAATATTTTTACAAAGTTCTACACTTTTTATTTTTGCATAAGAGCCGAAAATAAGCTGGCGAACGATAGCCCACTCTTTAAATAATAATTCTTTATCAATAAGTGGTTCACAGTCCACATTAGATTTCCCATAAAAGTCCCCCAAAACTTTGAGTTTTTCTTCTCCAAATGTGTCCATGTCCTTTTCCTTTTCAGGTAGGGTCTTTGGGTTGAAAATGGAAAATGCTGATGTTACAGAGTGCTTTCGAGGAAAATCGGGCTTCTAAATTTGACACCAAGTTTGTGATAAAATTGTCTCTGACAGTTTCTAGTGTGTCCACATCACCTCTACGGCTCCCACGTGTATACTGATTGAGGTCTATGCCCTTGTATGTGTTTGCGTCCACTTCATCTTTTTCTATTAAAGGCATCATATACCAGTTGAAGCTCCTTGCCATTTTTAGATTTGTTTTCTTTGAGGGTTTTCACAGCTGCATCTACCATTGGTCCAATTGAAGAAATGTCTAATGTTATGTTTCTTTCTGGAAGAAGAGACTCAAACGTGTAATGATGTCCAGACAATCAAGAAGAAGTGCTGTTGTTAGTACAAACAGTTTAGTTTTTATGAACACTATCAGTCCATGTGCAACTGAATCACCATCTGAGGCAGCCTCAGCCTCAAGTGCTGTCACCAAACTGGCATAGTTTGATGATATAGCTTTTACCGAATTGTGCAGGGCCAGCCATCTCACTTCATATACCTGTTTCAGTGTGAGATCCCCTTCATGCAGCATAAGTTGTATTTCTCTTAATTTGCTCTGTCGCAAACTTGATCTGCTGTAAAAAGTGTAGATGGAACTAATAATATTCGGTACTTTGTAAGATAGGGACTTTACTAGCTGCTTGTGACACTGCTAGATGTAATCTGTGGGCAGAGCAATGTACGTTGATTAATTTTGGATTTAATTCCGTATTCTCGCACAAACTCCTGTATGCTGTCCAATCATCACTGCTGCTCCGTCACTTCCTATCCCAACCAGTTTGCTGATATCCAAGTTAAGTTCACGAAGGCATTTCTGCACTCCATCCACAATAGCTGCAGCTGTACAGTCTTTGACTGAAATGTTCCTCAAGAAGTGAGTTTCTGGTTTTGAAGTTTCTTTATTTACAAATTGAATATAGAGAATGAGTTTCTCGGTAACTGAGATGTCTGTAGTTTCATCAAGCATTATGCTGCAGAATGAGCATTCCTTTATCCTTTCCTGCAAATCCTCCTTGATAATGTCGCTCAGCAGACCCTCAATTTCTTCTCGTGTGTCATGATGCATACTAACAGAATTCAATCCACATCCATTTACTTTTTGCAATTCCAGTAAATTGCTTATCTGGACACCTGGAATGTCATTCTTTGCCATGTAATATATGGTCCGGAAGACTTTAATAGCATTATCAGTTGCTTCAATTGCAGAATTATCCAAAGACTTTTGCATAAACTTTTTAGAGCCTCTGGCAGAAATAGCAGTGATATGAGCTTGAGTTCTGCTGTGCTTTACTAAAGTGAAATGTTGTGTATCCGAAGCACCTTCCTGTGCAAAAGAATTCTTAATTTTTGCGTCTTTGCAAACCTTGCAAAATACCTTCAAACGATCATCAGAAATATCCATCCAATTAAATTCCTTTAGCCATTTCTGATATGTAGTTTCACTTATTGGATTGTTAGCTCTATGCTTTTTTGCAGCAGATTTGCTGGCTGTATTGCCATCATTCAATCCTGAACTTGAACTTTCCCCTTCTTCCACAGACCCCCCACCTCTCTTCCGTTTTATAAACCACGAATCCAAAGACATGCTTAATAAAATTTACTTTTTAAATCCTTTAACAATAGCAATCACATCACATCATGTCACCAACCTGACACTAAATGAAACAGCACATGTTCTAACATCACAGGAAACGTCAAATTTTTGTACCCTAAACCTGTACAGGTAAATTACAGGCGTCAAAATATCAAACAGTGAAGGCTGTAACACACCGGATGACTTGTGCGAGCATTTTTAAACAAAATTGAATAAAACAAAGGAAAAGAAACATGTTGATCTCTTGTTTGTTTTCATAGATGGATCATCATAATACTTATAATAACTGAAAATTGATTGAAATGGCGTTTCCACGCCCATTACAGCAAAATTCGCGTTGCGACATAAAATTGCGCCCCACTGAAGCGAATTTCTCCACAGTTTGAACAAAAAAGCATTTCTAACAAATTTTCCAGTATCACCAGAAAGCCTCAATTATAAACTTTATCGTGTGTGAGCAAACAGTGAAGCATCTTATATAATTTCTTTACTGTATGATTACCTAAAATCGCTCAAGCCGTCGCGTTCGGTGTGTTAGGGCCTTTACGGAGACAAAACATTTGCGCGCTCCAGGCTTGCCTTTACACATACAACACAATACAGGAGGACAGCAGAATCCTAGATAATAATATCGTTGACAATTGTCAGCGTGCATTCAAAACACATCAAAACTTTCATGTACACTGTACAGTGTACGTACACATCATGCATAGGGCCTAGGGTCTCTAGTACTGTACTAGCCTATATGTGTTTATGTATAGCACTACGGGCATGTTGAATCATTCAGCCGTTAGTCTCATAGTTGTGTCAGTTTTCTTTATTTTCAAGTAATTTAAAATCATTTTTATGTGAAATAAAACTTTGAACGCATCAGAGAGGTAAGATGTTCATGATTTTCATTTATGTTAATGAAAACTCTGGCGTAAAATTTCACATGCTTTATCTAAATCTTACGCCACAGGTAAAACCTGTGTCGTAAGAAACTTCGCCATGGCGTAATATACGACAAATTTGTCGTTAACGCGATCTCTGCCCCCATCTCTACCTTTGTCATAACCCCACTCTACCTTTGTCATAGTCCCCATCTCTACCTTTGTCATAGCCCCCATCTCTACCTTTGTCATAGCTCCCATCTCTACCTTTGTCTTAGTCCCCATCTCTACCTTTGTCATAGCCCCATCTCTACCTTTGTCATAGCCCCTCATCTCTACCTTTGTCATAGCCCCCATCTCTACCTTTGTCATAGCTCCCCATCGCTACCTTTGTTGTAACCCCCCACTCTACCTTTGTCATAGCCCCCATCTCTACCTTTGTCATAGCCCCCATCTCTACCTTTGTCATAATCCCCCATCTCTACCTTTGTCATAGCCCCCATCTCTACCTTTGTCATAGCCCCATCTCTACCTTTGTCATAGCCCCATCTCTACCTTTGTCATAGCCCCCATCTCTACCTTTGTCATAGCCCCCATCTCTACCTTTGTCTTATCCCCCATCTCTACCTTTGTCATAGCCCCCACTCTACCTTTGTCAGAGCCCCCATCTCTACCTTTGTCATATCCCCATCTCTACCTTTGTCTAAAACTCTAGACCCCAAGCTCACCTACAAGCCACACATCACCAACCTGAAACTAAAATGCAATAGCTCCTCAACTTCCTCCGACTGCTCTCAACACTACTTGGGGAGCGAACCGCTTATGCTCTCCTCAAAATTTTCAGGCTCACCATTCGTGCCAAGCTTGACTATGGCAATATTGTTTACTGTGTCGCTCACAACTCATACCTCAACCACATTAACACCATCCAAAATGAAGCCCTCAGGCTTTGCCTAGGAGCCTACAGGACCTCCCCAATCACTAGCCTTCATGTTGAAGCCAACGAACCCCCCTTTCTACTTAGATGTAAAAAGCTTAGCCTCTCCTATGCTTTTAGAGTCCTCACCGACACCCAGAACCCTGTTTACAACCTCATTAGGTACCCCAATTTCTCCTCCCTTTTTGATAGGACTAAAACCCTATCGCCCCCCTTCAGCTTACGCATTAAATCAGACCTCTTTCAACTTGGCATCAACCCCGCCACTCTCGGCACCTATTCCTGGCCCACTTTTTCCGCCTTTGGGCCACCCCTTCCTTCTGTCCACCTAGACCTCTCCACTTATAACAAAACTCAAACTCACCCTAATCTCTTCATCAATCTCCACAACCAAATCAAAGACCAACTCTCAAATTACACCTCCATCTATACTGATGGCTCCAAGGAAGGCAACAAGACAGCTGCTGCTGCCATCATCCAAGACATCACCCTCAGTAGCAGACTTCCTGACCACTCATCCATCTTTTCAGCCGAGGCTAAGGCCATTCTCCTCGCCCTCAACTATATTGAGTACTCTCCTCTTAGTCACTTTGCCATTTTCTCTGACTCAAAGGCTGTTCTTACTTCATTACTCAATCTTAAATGGGATAACCTCACCTGCCACCTCCTCCTCCGGAAACTCTTTCTCCCACCCTCTGCAGGAAAAGTGTTCTTTTCTTCTGGATACCCAGCCATGTTGGCATCCCTGGCAATGACAGGGCTGATACAGCCGCTAAGCTTGCCCTTAACCTCCTCCCTTCCCCTTTTCCCAAAACCCTCTCTGACATCAAACCGCTTATCGCTTCTCTTGTTCGTGACCGCTGGCAAACCTTATGGAACTTCCAAATTGATAACAAACTCCATGTTATCCAGCCCACAATCCCGATCAAATCCACCATCAACAACCTTTCTCGTACGACAACGTTCATATTACCCGTCTTAGAATTGGTCACACCCACCTCACTCACTCCCACCTCCTTATTGGTTCCCCCAACCCTCTGTAACAATTGCCACTGCATCCTCACAATCCAACACGTTCTCCTTGCTTGCCCCTGTACAACCTTCCCAGAGCTTCTCTCGCTCCCACAACTCAATTGCTGAGTTCTTCCAAAAAATCCTCCAGATAAAATAGTCTCCTTCCTTCAGCATGCATCCTCTACAACCATATTTAATTCTCCTCTTCCACCCCTCTCTACTTTGTTTTTAGTTTTACCCATGCTCCTCCTCTCTCGATCACAGCTTTCTGGCTTTTGTTCTTGAATTTCTCTCATTCTTCCCCTGGTCTCTTTCCTTACTACCTCTAAAATGATCTGACCTCTCAGGCACAATTTGACCTTCGTTGTCGTGGTGCCGTTAAGACCTCATCAAACAAACAAACAAACTACCTTTGTCATAGCCCCCACTCTACCTTTGTCATAGCCCCCTCATCTCTACCTTTGTCATAGCTCCCCATTGCTACCTTTGTTATAGCACCCCATCTCTACCTTTGTCATAGCCCCCATCTCTACCTTTGTCATAGCCCCCACTCTACCTTTGTCATATCCCCCCATCTCTACCTTTGTCATAGCCCCCATTTCTACCTTTGTCATAGCTCCCATCTCTACCTTTGTCTTAGCCCCATCTCTACCTTTGTCATAGCCCCCATCTCTACCTTTGTCATAGCCCCCATCTCTACCTTTGTCATAGCCCCATCTCTACCTTTGTCATAGCTCCCCCATCGCTACCTTTGTTGTAGCCCCCCCACTCTACCTTTGTCATAGCCCCCATCTCTACCTTTGTCATAGCCCCATCTCTACCTTTGTCATAGCCCCCACTCTACCTTTGTCATAGCCCTCATCTCTACCTTTGTCATATCCCCCCATCTCTACCTTTGTCATAGCCCCCACTCTACCTTTGTCATAGCCCCCATCTCTACCTTTGTCATAGCCCCCATCTCTACCTTTGTCATAGCCCTCCACTCTACCTTTGTCATAGCCCCCTCATCTCTACCTTTGTCATAGCCCCCATCTCTACCTTTGTTGTAGCCCCACTCTACCTTTGTCATAGCCCCCATCTCTACCTTTGTCATAGCCCCCACTCTACCTTTGTCATAGCCCCTCATCTCTACCTTTGTCATATCCTCCCATCTCTACCTTTGTCATAGCCCCCACTCTACCTTTGTCATAGCTCCCCATCTCTACCTTTGTCATATCCCCCCATCTCTACCTTTGTCATAGCCCCCACTCTACCTTTGTCATAGCCCCTCATCTCTACCTTTGTCATAGCTCCCCATCGCTACCTTTGTCATAGCCCCATCTCTACCTTTGTCATAGCCCCCATCTCTACCTTTGTCATAGCCCCCACTCTACCTTTGTCATAGCCCCCCATCTCTACCTTTGTCATAGCCCCCATCTCTACCTTTGTCATAGCTCCCCATCTCTACCTTTGTCTTAGCCCCCATCTCTACTTTTGTCATAGCCCCCATCTGTACCTTTGTCATATCCCCATCTCTACCTTTGTCATAGCCCCCATCTCTACCTTTGATATATCCCCCATCTCTACCTTTGTCATAGCTCCCCATCGCTACCTTTGTTGTAGCCCCCACTCTACCTTTGTCATAGCCCCATCTCTACCTTTGTCATAGCCCCCTTATCTCCACCTTTGTTATAGCCCCCACTCTACCTTTGTCATAGCCCCTCATCTCTACCTTTGTCATATCCCCCCATCTCTACCTTTGTCATAGCCCCCATCTCTACCTTTGTCATAGCCCCCCATCTCTACCTTTGTCATAGCCCCATCTCTACCTTTGTCATAGCCCCCACTCTACCTTTGTCATAGCCCCTCATCTCTACCTTTGTCATAGCCCCCATCTCTACCTTTTTGTCATAGCCCCCACTCTACCTTTGTCATAGCCCCCATCTCTACCTTTGTCATAGCCCCTATCTCTACCTTTGTCATAGCTCCCCATCTCTACCTTTGTCATAGCCCCTCATCACTACCTTTGTCATAGCCCCCTCCCCATCCCCATCAACCTTTAATCAGATATTCTACAGCTTATGGCAATGACAGGGCTGATGCAGCCGCTAAGCTTGCCCTCAAGCTCCTCTCTACCCCTTTTCCCAAAACCCTCTCTGACATCAAACTGCTTATCGCTTCCCTTGTTCGTGACCGCTGGCAAACCTCATGGAACTCCCAAATTGATAACAAACTCCCATGTCATCCAGCACACCATTTTGATCAAATCCACCATCAACAACCTTTCTCGTATCGACAATATTCATATTACCCGTCTTAGAATAAGTCACACCCACCTCACTCACTCCCACCTCCTTCTTGGCCCTCCCCAATCCCTCTGCAACAATTGCCATTGCACCCTCACAGTGCATCATGTTCTCCTTGCATGCCTCCTGTACAACCTTCCCAGAGCTTCCCTCGCTTTCCACTACTCAATTGCCAAGTTCTTTAAAAAAAACCTCCATAAAATTATCTCCTTCCTTCATCATGCTTCCCTCTACAACCATATTTAGTCCTCTTCTCCCACCCCCATCTCTGTACTTTGTTTTTTTCACCCATGCACCTCCTCTCTCAATCCCAGCTTTTTGGGTTTTAGTTCTTGTATTTCTCTCATTCTCCCCCTGTTTCCTTTCCTTCCTACCTCTAAAATGATCTAACCTCTCAGGCACAATTTGACCCTCACGTTGTTGTGGTGCCATTAAGCCCTCCTCAAACAAACAAACTACTCGGTCATGAATCCTATAAGAATTGCATGGTAATTCCTTTATCATCCATTTCCTGCAAGACAGGTTTAAGACATATCATTTGTAACAGCGAAAAAAGGAAGTTACATGTGTTAAGAAGTCTGCAAATGTTCAGCAGTTTTGTTTGCAACCTCAAATTCATGTCCCCTCTTTTTCATGGGCATAAGTGATAAGCAAAATTCAACCAAATAGCAATCAATATAACGTATTTTAACTCTAAATTTTAGATTTGCTCATGATCAAATTTAATCATTAAACTTAATCTTGAGAGAGAAAAAAATGAATAGAAGATTATTTTAAAGGAAGAAAGTGTCTTAAATGATGGTTATTTTTTTTCAATCTCACTACATGTGTTGCTGATATTTCTTTCAAGATTATCTCTCACTTCCTCTTACCTTATTGCAAAACTCTCCCAAAACAACCTATAGCCACCAAACCTCCCCTCTATAAACCAATACAGTACTATATCACCCAAACTGCCCTCTCAATCTGAAAGAAGGAATTGAATTAAGAATTTTGAATCAGTGACTACCCTTTAATAATACCTTCTCCAACTTGCTAAAACCTTCTTTGTTTCTTTCTTTTAGGTGCTCGCACCATTTGTTTTGTGGTATAATTTAAAATCTCTGGCATTATTTGACCTCTGCTGACATGCCAACATCACAAATCATCAATCCTGAATAGAAAATACCAAATGTGTACAAAATTTTGTTTCCTAATTTCCAGGGAATTTCCATGACTAGTTATAGATTGGAAAAGTGTTACTCCCTAGTCGGATATATGATCTGATACATTTGCTTGAAATTTAAGTATAATTGTTATTTAGTTAAAACTAAAGTATAATTATTATTTAGTTTATCTACAGTATTTAAGATATAAAACTTCAGGCTCCCTATCTACAATACATGACTGTTGTTTTTAAAATGTTCATGTTAAAGTTGAGCTAAAACATCAATGGTGTTCTGTTTTCTTTCTTTCATGTTTTGTAGATAGTTTCCAAGACAGAAGTTTTGCATGACATTCTTTTTGTGCTATAAATTCAGGTGCAGAGTGTTTCCAAAGAGGAAAGAGAGTGTGCCTGTGCTACCCTTGCTAATCTAGCCGAGGACCAAAATGCCTTGTCGGCCCTATTTGATCTAGGAATTATCAAGAGTCTTGCCCCTCTCTTACTGGATGAAGCACCGTTTATAAATGAGACGGCTGCAGGAGCCTTAAGGTACGTGTGATTTTAGGATGAACCAAAAGACAATTGTTACATCATAGGGTGAAAAAGAGGGGATGTGGTCAGCATTGCCACAACTAGAGTCCTAGGGGCCCAGTTGGGAATTAGCGCTTGGGCTTCATAACAAACATACTGCAGTGAGTGCAGTCTCATTGGCCCCAAATCTTGTTGCACAACTGGTGGTCAGGTATTATTTACAGGCTTGTTTTTTCAGAATTTATAAAAATTCAGATTTGTACAATTAAATGGCTTTACTTTTACATCAGTTAGAAATAATATTTAACATTCAGAAAGCACTTGGATGGTACATCTGTAGAATAATGTACTGTATACAGCTGATAATTGATATAAACTTGAATGAAGTTTGGTAAGATCTAGCCACATATTTTAAATAGAAGTTGAACAATTTGTCATGTAATTAATGGAATAAGAACCTGTTTTTATGCATAATGTTTTGCAGGAACATGAGCGTTCACGGTGGTGAGATCTGCAAGAGAATGATTGAGGATGACGTCTTGACTTCAGTCACTGCATTCCTGCAAAAGGTAATTTTTCAGAAATTAAGACATAATTTTTTTAGGATAGAATGCTGGCGTGGAACCAATATACAGTTTGTATACGCAATGTACAAACATTGCAATGTACAAACATTGCAATGTACAAACATTGCAATGTACAAACATTGCAATGTACAAACATTGCAATGTACAAACATTGCAATGTACAAACATTGCAATGTACAAACATTGCAATGTACAAACATTGCAATGTACAAACATTGCAATGTACAAACATTGCAATGTACAAACATTGCAATGTACAAACATTGCAATGTACAAACATTGCAATGTACAAACATTGCAATGTACAAACATTGCAATGTACAAACATTGCAATGTACAAACATTGCAATGTACAAACATTGCAATGTACAAACATTGCAATGTACAAACATTGCAATGTACAAACATTGCAATGTACAAACATTGCAATGTACAAACATTGCAATGTACAAACATTGCAATGTACAAACATTGCAATGTACAAACATTGCAATGTACAAACATTGCAATGTACAAACATTGCAATGTACAAACATTGCAATGTACAAACATTGCAATGTACAAACATTGCAATGTACAAACATTGCAATGTACAAACATTGCAATGTACAAACATTGCAATGTGCAAACATTGCAATGTACAAACATTGCAATGTACAAACATTGCAATGTACAAACATTGCAATGTACAAACATTGCAATGTACAAACATTGTGCAATGTACAAACATTGCAATGTACAAATTGTATTACAATTACAAACATTGCAATGTACAAACATTGCAATGTACAAACATTGCAATGTACAAACATTGCAATGTACAAACATTGCAATGTACAAACATTGCAATGTACAAACATTGCAATGTACAAACATTGCAATGTACAAACATTGCAATGTACAAACATTGCAATGTACAAACATTGCAATGTACAAACATTGCAATGTACAAACATTGCAATGTACAAACATTGCAATGTACAATCATTGCTGATTTAATTTTCATGTATAATCCATCTCGTAATCTTAGGTCCAGTAATTTGTCCCTTCTCAAGGAATATAAGGTAAATCGGAAGTGGGGGGAGAGGTCCTTTGCATTTGCTGCACCACATACTTGGAACAGTTTACCCATTAAAATTAGACAGGCCATGCATTTAAATGTTTTCAAAAAGAAACTAAAGACTCACCTCATGAATTCTGCTTTTAACGATTCTGGATAGGTTTTTTGTGCTTTTGTTGTTTGTTTGTTTTATCTTACTTGTGCCTTGAGCGCTCTTCAGAGTGGATATGTGTGCATTATAAATCATTTGTATTATTGTTATTATCATTAATGTTGAGCGGACCAACCATGGGAAGTCATTCATGTAAGTATGTAGTTTGCAGCTTTGGCATGAGCAAGATGATTAAACACAGTATCAAGAATAACTTCTACATTTTAAAACTAGGATGTGTTTTTGTCATACTACATGTAAGGACTGGCTGCAGCTTTGAGCCCTAAAGGTTTCCATTGTAAAGCGCTTTGAGTATGTGTTGTGCGTAGAAAAGCACTTGTATAAGAACCATGTGTTATATTTAACATTTTCAACAAAGAGTTTCGTTTGAACTTGCAGCACTTGTCTGAAATCTTGATGCGTCGTCGAGACATGGATGAGAAGACCAGAAGCAAGCAGGACCCTCATTTGAACACTTTGCTACAGATTGTCCACCTGCTACTGAATCTGTGGTAAGTTTTATTCAAGAAAAATGACTTTAAAATAATGAATGATTAGGAGAAGATTAGATCATTATAATGAGATTTTCCCACAGGTGAGGGAAGAGGGGGGGGGAATGAGGCACTTTATTCTAAAATTGGTAGGGTGTGTATATATATATAAAAATATATATATAAATAAAATATATATATATATATATATATATATATATATATATATATATATATATATATATATATATATATATATATATATATATATATATATATATACATATATTATATATATATATGTATATATATGTATGTGTATATATATATATATATATATGTATGTATATATATATATGTATGTATTTATGTATATATATATATATGTCTATGTGTGTGTATATATATATATGTATGTATATATATATATGTATGTATTTATGTATATATATATGTCTATGTGTGTGTATAGATATATATATATATACATATATATGTAATGTATATATATATATATATATATAAATTTATGTATATGTATGTATATATGAATTTATGTATCTATATAATTTATGTATCTATATAAATATATATATATATATATATATATATATTAGAGATAGATATATATATATATATATATATATATGTATATATATATATATAGAGAGAGATAGATAGAGATAGATAGATAGATAGATATAATTAATATATATATATATATATTATATATATATATATATATATATAAATGTATTTATATATAAATATATATATATATATAGATAGATAGATAGGTAGGTAGGTAGATAGATAGATAGATAGATACATGTAGATACCTATTGGTTCATTAAGAGGAACATGTATGCTAAAAAATGTCATTAGGGCAAAATCAACTCTGAGGTAAAAAATTTGTCTTCTCCTTAACATTTTTAGTTGCGATTTGAGTAAATTATTTGAAACTTAACGATCCATTGCACCCTTTAACACAATCGTTTGCACATGAATTGCATCAATTTAAAGTTTCCATAGTGATAAACATTCAAATTAGAGAGAGATATTTGGTTAAAAATGGATGTGTATATTTCTAATGCCTAAAACGTTGACCTTGAAGGTAATTGCTGTATTTGCGAATATATCAAGAAATTAAAAATAGTATTTTTATTACCTTTTGTTTAATAATGTTTTTTGTTTAGGTAAATAGTTTTTTCTGTACTTTTGGTATTCAAAGAATTCATTATTGAAAAGAGATCAACGAAATAGTGTTTGGTTTATTAGTAGTAGGATATTTTATCATGTCCCGTTAAGGTCAAATTTGTTAGCATTCGTCCTAATGAACATTCTATATATATATATATATATGTATGTATGTATGTATGTATGTATGTATGTATGTATGTATGTATGTATGTATGTATATATATATATATAGATATATAGATAAATAAAGATAGGTATAGATAGATATAGATATATAGATATAGATACATATATATATATGGATATATATATAGATATATATAGATAGATTTATATATATATATATATATAATATATTATATGTACACACATATTTAAACCCATGTTTATTTTCTTTTAATCTTCCCCTCATTGTGGTACTTTCCTCCTCATTCTTGAGCTTCATTGTGAGATTTGTTTTGTCACATGCTGTTGGGGATGTCATTCTCATAAAGTGGTTGATGTGTGAATGCCATTGGTTGAAAGATAAAGATATATGGTCTTATGCATTAGTGTTCCAACAATTACACTGTAATGGGTTCTGCCGATTACCGATCATATTTTGTCATAACCGACCCGATCTGATCCTATTTCGGATTAATTTTGATGATAGTACTAATTGTGATAAATATGCTGTGGGTAGTGCAAGTGATCATAGATAATTAATTAAATCAACATTGTGGATAAGATAATAATGAGGAGGAAATATTTTTGCTTTTTTATTTCTCAGTTTTCCCTTTTTTAACATTTGTAAAATGAAACAAATTTAAAACTACTAATAGAAAATGCTTTTCCTGTTTGAATGTTTGAAAAACAAATAAATAAATTTAAAAATGGTAAATAGTGAAGATTTTTTTTTTACAATAAACGGATTGGCAATCCACAGGCATTTTACCAATCCCAATTATGCTGCTGATCAGCCATAATCGGCACAATATGATCAGCAAACTGATCATTGTTGGTACACTATTATGCATCTCAGTAATAACATTAATATTGTAATGTACTTTAGATGCCTATTGTGATATAAGTGTTTGTACAAGCTTAAATTATTTTCCATTATATGTCAGACCAAACTACCAGAGATTTTTACTATTACCTCAGCATTAATGACTTATTCTAGAAACTTAATACCATTATTGATAGCGGTTGACCTTAATTTTTGCAGTTTTAGTTTTTGCGAATAACATGATTATCGGAAAAACTTTCAAATGTTTGTATTGTTTACTTGTATCACATGCCATGCAAGAGCATGATTAGCATGGTTTTATAAATGAGAAATTAGGGACAGATAACTGTGATGACATAATATTCGCATATTTGGAATAATCAGATATAGCTGTAAATATACCCACTCTTTTGTTGGGAATTTTTGCTCTTTGTTTCTTCTAAGCCAATCAAGCCAATCTGGCAATTATTTTCTTTCACTGACAGAGATTCTTTTGTACAGTTATGATTTTATCATAATTTTATGCAACTTTTATAAAACTTTTGTTACAAATAATTTTACTTTAATTCTTCTTGTAGTGAAAGTGATTCCAAAGCAGTAAGCATTGTAAACAGACATTCAGTGGTAAGCCTTCTGGTTCAGTGTATGCAAGCACAACATCACAGCATGGACTTAGCAGTTGCTTCAGGTATGTGAAGCTATAGATTGTTTTTTTTTTTTTGGTCCTGTATTGAAAATTCGGAAATGCTATTTTATGAATAAATTAAAACAAAAATGTTATGCATAAACCAGAAAAGAATTTTTAACTTTTATTTTCCCTTAGAGTTTATTTCATAAACCTTTCTGTAGGCACTGGACCAGATTAGTGAAGATTAAATTAAAGACGGTTGATTGTAGTTTTATGCTTTAACTCTTTGGTGGCATGTCCCTGAAATATCGATTGAAATCGATGATTAAACATGGAACCCTTTGCAGTCGGTCTTTCAGTGAATATGCACTTTTGAAGGAAAGAAAGTGAAATTGATTGTGCAAAGCAACAGTTCATAGAAACTTTTCCAGATTGTAAATCTTAAAAAAAAAGAAAAATTCAAACTTACTTCAGCATTCTGTCTAATAATATGTCACATTTCTTGCATAGATTAAAAAAAAATTGAAACTTAATCAGAAATAGATTGAAACAACAATTTTGTTTAAATTGAAAAACAAATTGAATGATTTTCTAGTATGCTTAATAACAATAATAGTGCATTAGCCCTGTTGTTAGGGCATCGGACTTGTACTCAAATTGTGCTGGGATCCAATCTCAGCCTGTTGTACTGTATCCTTGAGCAATGCACTTTATCCCATTTGCTCCAGTTCTCTCAGCTGTGAAATGAGTACCAGTTTCAGCTGGGGAGTTGACCTAATATGGACTGGATTCTCATCCAGGGGGGGAGTCAAGTACTCTCATCCACTTAGCACCATGGAAACCAGGTATAAGCATCGGCTCTATAAGCCTTCGAGGCTCAATTGGATTATACTTTTTTTTAGCTTCAATCCATTGCACTGTAAAAAATAAAATAAAGTTCTAAAAAACAAAGTCATAGTGATGCAATTTGTATTATGATTATTTTTTACCTCACAGCTCAATGCCTTAATACAGTCACAGAAGATAACCCAGAGGCAGCTATGTTGCTATGCCAAACAGAGTCACAAAGTGCCCTTGAGGTCGTTTTGTTGAATGCTGGACAAACCATGAGGCATAGACAGTTAATGGTGTACTCTGCAGGTGAGTCTCATTCATGTTATGGAGGGGTTGGTGGGGGTGGCGTAGCGTATAACAAACAAAGGTGTAACTAGAGGTTGAGGGAAGCAAAATGTGAATGATGGGGAAATAATCGTGATAAAATAAGCATGCTTAAGGTGCAAGAATCATCTCAGAGGGTGCAGGTACCTTTCATTATTGATTGAGCAAGCATTTCTTTCTCTTTTGGAAGCCTTTCATTATTGATTGAGCAAACATTTCTTCCTCTTTTAGAAGCCTTTCATTATTGATTGAGCAAACATTTCTTTCTCTTTTGGAAGGCTTTCATTATTGATTGAGCAAACATTTCTTTCTCTTTTGAAGCCTTTCATTATTGATTGAGCAAACATTTCTTTCTCTTTTGGAAGGCTTTCATTCCTTTCTCTTTTGGAAGCCTTTATTATTGATTAAGCAAGCATTTTTCTTCTTTTGGAAGGCTTTCATTATTGATTGAGCAAGTATTTCTTTCTCTTTTGGAAGCCTTTCATTATTGATTGAGCAAACATTTCTTTCTCTTTTGGAAGGCTTTCATTATTGATTGAGCAAGCATTCCTTTCTCTTTTGGAAGCCTTTCATTATTGATTAAGCAAGCATTTTTCTTCTTTTGGAAGGCTTTCATTATTGATTGAGCAAGTATTTCTTTCTCTTTTGGAAGGCTTTCATTATTGATTGAGCAATTGATTGAGCAAGCATTTCTTTCTCTTTTGGAAGCAAACCCACACTTTGATGTGTCCTCCATTATACTGAAAAAGAAGAGAGAGAAAATGTTTAAAAATCAAAAATTGTGGAGAATCTCTTCCTAAGCTCTATATGAAGCTCAAAGTTAAAAATGAGGTGCTTTATTAGTTGCTTGTTTAAAAAGTTATGTATCTGAATAGTAATTTAATAGATAAGTTTGGTGGTCAAGCAAGTTTATGAAAGGTTACTTTAAAGGAAGCAAAATGGTGAAGAAGCTGCAATATCTTATTCCATTCAGAAGATATTTACATGTTGTTTACAGAAGATTGTAAGATATTTACATGTTGTTTACAGAAGACTAAGATATTTACATATTGTTTACAGAAGATTGTAAAATATTTACATGTTGTTTGCACAAGATTGTAAGATATTTACATGTTGTTTACAGAAGATTGTAAAATATTTACATGTTGTTTACAGAAGATTGTAAGATATTTACATGTTGTTTACAGAAGATTGTAAGATATTTACATGTTGTTTACAGAAGATTGTATGATATTTACATGTTGTTTACAGAAGATTGTAAGATGTACTAGTGGTTTACTATGTACCTTTTGGATATTTGTGCTGTGTGTGGTTGTGTACTGAAAATGTATAAGCACCTATACATTGATGTTAGACCTATTATCTTAAACTTTTTAACTGGCCGGAGTCTTTGTTTAGAAAGGAGAACTTATGATTTTCATTGATATTTTCTGTCAAAGGAGGATTGCTTTGTACCTATTATGTTTGAATCAATATCTCTGTGTTGTCAATTTAGATTTGATTGCTCTACATTTTTCAGGTATTTTATTCAACATTAAAAATAGTCTTCCCAGCTCAAATCAGAATCAGACGCTGCATGCAATTGTGAAAGTACTAGCAGAGGTGCTTAATGTACAAGCTCAGGATTTAATCAGAGACTTGTTGCCACAGCTACAAGAGTTGGGAAATGTAAGTAATTTATTGTTGGATTTCTATTGTAGAGGAAGAGTGGACTTACAATTCTGATTAACAGTTGATTAGTAATCAGTGATCAACCCTATAAGATTGATTTCAATTGTACGTGGATAGCTTTCTTCTAAGGTTGAAGATTATTTCTGTAAGGATAATGTTAATTAAATGTTTTAAAACATAGAACTCAAGAAGAAAAACATCTGATTAAACTGGATAATACAAATTGATACTTTACAGCTATTTTTCCTAATTATGAAAATGTCACATGTATTGGTATTGAAACAGTCAGCAGTTTTGATCTGTTTTCTATGTATGTTATATATTTGATTGTCTGTCATCATTCTTAAAAAAGTACCTGATTCTGACATACCTTCCAACAGCATGTAACTAGAAAAGATATTTTAGAAACCAGAGAAAATTGATAGAAATTACATAACATTCTTAAACTGCCTTTCCTTCCATATATCACAATTTTTTAATGTGTTGAGCAAATTTCTCATGTTGATTTGCCATAAAGCAGAAACTTAAACAATGCAATTTGTATACTGTGCAGACTATTCAGTATTTAAAACTTACAATAACC
This sequence comes from Chiridota heheva, assembly GCA_020152595.1. Lineage (NCBI taxonomy): Eukaryota > Metazoa > Echinodermata > Holothuroidea > Apodida > Chiridotidae > Chiridota > Chiridota heheva. The sequence continues at coordinate 2,718,419 of JAIGNY010003170.1, forward strand.
AAATTGGAGTTTACAAAAAAAGTGTCTTCCGATTATTGTTGGCAGATTATTACTGAGTGACCAGTTTCTGTATTTAAATCACCCAAGTAAAGGTAAATGCTCAAGTAACATCTAGATTATACTTTTTTAAATCCCACTGATTTATTTTCAGATCCTTGAATTAGCTTCTTCATCTAAACCAGAAACACAATTAAAGCAGGTAAGAGACTCTTATTACAAATTATCTTCTTTCTTCATCATGCTTCTCTCTACAACCATATTTAGTCCTACTCTCCCACCCGTTCCTCTACTTTCACCCCCTTTTCACCCATGCACTTCCTCTCTCGATTCCAGCTTTCTAGCTTCTAAATCCCATGTTTCTCTCAATCTCCCCCTATTTTCTTTTCTTCCTACCTATGGAATGATCTAACCTCTCAGGCACAATTTGATCCTCACTGTTGTTTTGCCATTAAGCCTTCATCAAATTAAACAAACAAACTTATTACATTCTTTATTGCATTGACTGAATTTGAACTGAAAGATTTTTTTTCCTGAAAATTTTGAGTTTCAGAGATCTTGCTAGTTTAAAAGTGACTGGTGTATGAAGTTGATAGAATTACATTTTTGAATGTGTTGAGCAAATTTCTCATTTTGATCAGCCATAAAGCAGAAAGTTAAACAATGCAATTTGTAAACTGCACAGACTATTCAGTATTTAAAACTTACAATAACCAAAAGGGAGTTTACTGAAAAAGTGTCTTCCGATTATAGATTGTAGAAAACTGACATCACACCCTCACTTTCTTAACAACTGAGAGACAAACTGACCGGAAGGTTCAATCATGGATTAGGTCATATCAGAGACTTTCTTGCATGGCACACTTAGAGGATGGAACACAACAGAAATGTGTGAAGTTTATTGAAGTGAAAAAAGAAAAAAAAAACTTTTTATATTTAATCAACTTTTGCTATTAATGGGAAAATATTCCTATTAAAAGTGTTCAAACTGTAAATCATGTTCATTGTTCACTAGAATCTGTTTTTTACACTTTCCTGACATATCCAATGGTTGTAAGTTACATAATCTCCATATATGAATATTTTGTTAACTTACTGAAAGAAGTATAAATAATCTTTATTATGGCACCCTAGACTGGTTTTAGCCTATGAAGTAAAGATTTGGATGACGAGGACGAGTGAACACACAATTACAATGACGGGGTTGTCACCTGCGTATTTGTTATGATAGTAACAATGCTATCATGAAACGCTTAATACGACCCGGACGAGAATACAGGTACGACGTACGGACAAACATAACATCGACAACCAAGTCAATGTCCACGGCCTTTGATAACCAGTTGTGGTGCACTGGCGAAAAGATTTGGATACAAATGTCACCTTTATATAGCCGTGACATTCATAAAAGCAGTTCACAATGCTTGTATCAAAAATGCAATCAAGAGATGTCCACTTGAAGCTCTATTTCAATTGCACAACAACAAACTTGTCCTGATAAGTACCACTTCTCAATACTTTGCCACAATTTTGTTGTCTAATGAGTATCTGAGAAAAGACTGACATGATTTTTTTGTGTATTATTTTCAGCTACCAGCATCTTTGGAAGAATCTATTTGTGAAGCAGATGCCATTTTATCAGCTCAACAGGTTGCTTTGGAAATCATCTCAAACATGTGCTGCCCGGATGGTGAGTAAAGTTATTACACTTTGAGTGTAATGTGCTGAATTGCTTTCAAAGTGATAGTGGTACAGAGTAAAATGAGTATGTTTTCAGTGCATTATGTGCTGTATTTGCTTTCAGAGTAAATAAAGTGTCGCAATAGAAAGTAATTACACTTTTAGAGAACATTTGTTTAATTTTAAAGGAAGAAACTATGAGAAAAAAAGTTATTGCACTTTTAGAGAGTACATATGTTTAATTTCAAAGGAAGAAGCTGTGAGAAAAAAAGTTATGATTTTGCATGTGCTTTCAAAGTAAAAGAAGTTAAGGAAAGTTATTACACTGGTTACACAATATCATGAGACAATGATTCATAGAAAAGAAATACAGTAAAATACCGACTACAGGGGATTCTACAGGAAGCTCATACAAATGACTTATCGAGGTAGAATCCCATTTACTCATTCTCCCCCTGTTTTCTTTCCTTCCTACCTCTAAAATGATCTGACCTCTCAGTAGAGCTGTGACCGTTTAGCGTGTACTCGCTACATGCTCGCAAATCTTGTAAACGTTTACTAAATACTTCATTGCGAGTAATCGTTTTTCATACATTATAGCCTAGGCCTAGTGTCTTGTCGTTGAAAATCAATATTCATGATTCAAATCACACACACATTCGGCTGACAAAATTCCAATCAATGATTTTTTACAAACTGTAAACCCAAATAGCATAATCTTTTTTAAATGTGCGAGTCACAAATGCGCAGTAATCACCAATGAATGGGGATATTATGCACTTTGATTTCGCCGAAAACTGAGTAATCTAATGTGCAGCAGTAAACAGCGAAACTAACAATAGGCCTAACGTTAGGCCATAAGGCTTTAAATTCCACGCAATCAAGGCCCGTTTCATCGACCAAATAACACTTGAATTGTGACAATCAGTACATTTACATGTAAATATTACCTGATGAGTCAAATAAATTATGGAAGAAAGAAAAAATATTGCATAATATATAAACAGAAAAAGGTTTTAACAAAGCTGAAATTCTGCATGCTTCGCAAAGAAGGCGGCCATTTTTTCGAGAGGACTAATATTTCAGAACTTCCTGGTGGTGGTGGCGTAGCTTTGAAATGTTTTACGGCGAGGTATATCATAGGCCTCAGTATGCAAGATTTTCACAGAACTTTAAAAGCCGTAGCGAATAGGACAAACAAGTTACGCGATGTTGAGTTTAAATGACATTGAAAGGAAGTTATCTGTTCTTTCTAAACTGAATTTCCATGCATATTTTCCATAAAAATGATGATTTGTACTGTAGAAGTAAACTTTTTACTATTTGAAAAGCAAAACTCAGCGTCTATTTGGGCAATGCAGTCAGTACTTTTGCCATACTAGTTGCGCAATTTTTTTACCTAGCCTCGTAGTTTTGGAGCAATTCTGGTGTATTTCCGAAAATTACGGTACTAAACTCGTGTACACGATACACGCTCGCTTTTTTTGGCGTGTACATGTTTACTAAAATCCCTAAACGTTCACAGCTCTACCTCTCAGGCACAATTTGACCCTCGTTGTCGTGGTGCCGTTAAGACCTCATTAAACAAACAAGAATCCTATTTACAAACTTGAATTTTAGCACTCTGTAGAAGACATACCTCCGCCCGCTTGATAATTCCAACATGTCTAAAATGTTGTAAAGTTCACTCCCATCATTGCAATCTGTCTCAAAAATCCTAGACTCACTAAGTTTTATCCCCAAATAATCTCTTCTTCACCTTAAATCAGTATTTTCCATTGGCATTCTAGACACTTCAGGGTTATCTACCTTCATTCTTTTCAGTTCTATTCAAGCTAATCATTCATTGTTTGAGTTCTTTTCAGACAAGTTTGACATTCCATCCTTTTCCATTCATGCCAAAAGCAATTGTTTTTATTTTCTTTGATACCCAACCACTGATTTTCTTTTCTTTAAAGTCCAGAGAATGAATTGTTTGGAAATGCTTTCAGGGCATGAATTCATTGTTCGGCACATTCCATGAGAAAGATTGAACTAGATGTCTTGTCAGATCTCATCCCAAATTATCCCTACCCCTCCATTTTTGCCCATCCATTTGTGCTGTCCAGTATGTCCCAAATTTAAATCAGACCAATGCAGGTGAAAACATAACCTTCATCCAACTTTGTTGGCAGAGACAAATTTTAATCACCTCTTCTTCAAGCAGCATGCACAACACACACAAAATTTAATATCTTGATGGCAGACAAATGCAGGTAAACTTCCGTCCAACTTCGTTTGCGGAAATAATAAGAAATCTTTCATTTTATTTCTAGATAGGCTATTGCATGTTAATTTGAATTTATTTTCCACTTTCTTCTTTATATTATACAGTACACACACTTTCTTCTTTATATTATACAGTATACACACTTTCTTCTTTATATTATACAGTACACACACTTTCTTTTTTAAATTATACGGTACACACACTTTCTTCTTCATATTATACAGTACACACACTTTCTTCTTTATATTATACAGTTACACACACTATTTTTGACATAAGTGTATGTGAAGAAAGCCTGATAAAGCAAATGCTTGGACAAGCAGGCCACCTTTAAATGAGAATAACAAATAAACAATGATGATAAGAACTTATAATAAAAATACATAACTTATGTTTGTAAATACAAATATGGATTTCTTTTATACATGGTGGTAAAGATTTCCATAATTTAACACCAGTATACAGAATTGATAGTTAAGAGAGTATGCGTTTTCTTAATCTGTTTTACATCTTTTCTACACTTTGTATGTGCATTTGCTAGATTGCTTTTACAGTGAAAGAAGCTGCAACACATAATCTTCTTCATGATCAAATACTGCTTGGATAAATGAACATGTACTTGTATGATCATGTACCATTGTTATAAATAATCATGTACTTGTATGATCATGTACCATTTTTTATGAATAAACATGTACTTGTATGATCATGTACCATTTTCATAAATAAACATGTACTTGTATGATCATGTACCATTTTGATAAATAAACATGTACTTGTATGATCATGTACCATTTTTATAGATAATCATGTACTTGTATGATCATGTACCATTTTGATAAATAAACATGTACTTGTATGATCATGTACCATTTTTTATAAATAATCAAGCACTATTTGATAGATGATAACACGGAGGAGCTGGATGCCAGCAGCAGCAGTAGTGATGACATTCTTGACGATATGGCGGAACTTGGAGGAGAACCAGCAGCTCCTCTCATGGTGAGTTAGATCTAATTGTGATCAAGTTTATCATAATTTGCCAGCAGTTTGTTATATTTTATGGAGCTTTAGTGAAGCGTGTGTGCTCAATTATTCAGAATGTTCTAATATTTTACGTTGGCAGATATATAGAAAGTAGGTTCCTGGGGGGATAGAATCAGCTATTATTTGAGTTTCAAAAAAAAAATTATTGCAATAATATTACAATAAAGTTGTTTACATTTGAGGATAAAGACTGGTACAATTCTATATGGTGCATACCTTATGAGAGATTGGTGTAAGTGAAACAATTGTACCGGGCACCAGGGTTGGAAAAATACAAAAAAAGTCAACTCTTCAAACATTTATACAACTTGGTGAGTAAATATAATGAAACCAATACTTCTATTTACCAAGTATTTCAACTCCTGACTTCATGACCATATGTATGTAAAAACATAGCAGAACATCTCAGAGTTGACTGCTAATGGCATAATTTTGATTTATATCTTGAATTTTAATAGAAAAACCACTTTTGTGTGTGTGTGTGGAGGACAAGGAGCATTTTGTAGTAGAAAAAAAAAACACAAGACAGTATTGTAGGTATGTTACCTGAAATAAAGCAATTGATTATGAATATCAAATCAACATTTTGCTTTAATTAAGTGTGATGAGTACCACACTTGTAATATTTCTACTCGCCACAATTTTTTTTTGGCGAGTGGTTTTTCCAACCCTGCAGGGCAAATATATATTTAAAAGAACAAAGGTTAGTGAACATATCAATGCAAGAATTTTGTGTTGAAATTGCTAGAATAACCAGTGAATATTTTTGATAGACAATCAGATTTACCAGATCTTGACTTTTTCAGAATGACCTTTGTGGAACTTGTGCAGTCGCTCTTCTATGTTATATGAATGGTCCAGGAAAAATATAATTTGTAGTGAGATAAAAATTTAAAAAATGGACAGTGGTGGGATAATATAGTATTCAAAATTAACTTTTGGATGTTGAAATTTGACATTTTCTTCAATTCATAAATTATGTTGCAAAAAACTTTTGGTAGCACCAAAATATGAAACAAAACAAGAGAATGTTTGCATCAGACAAAACTAAATATCACTGATACATTTGTAATTAATTAATGATATAATACTTTTTATTTCACACAGTACACTTCATTTTACACAATACTATTCATTTCACACAGTACTCTTCATTTTACACAGTACTCTTCATTTCACACAGTACTCTTCATTTCACACAGTACTCTTCGTTTCACACAGTACTTTTCGTTTCACATAGTACTCTTCGTTTCACACAGTACTCTTCGTTTCACACAGTACTCTTTGTTTCACACAATACTCTTCGTTTCACACAGTACTCTCATTTCACACAGTACTCTTCATTTCACACAATACTCTTCATTTCACACAGTACTCTTCATTTCACACAGTACTCTTCATTTTACACAGTACTCTTCATTTTACACAGTACTCTTCATTTTACACAGTACTCTTCATTTCACACAGTACTCTTCATTTCACACAGTACTCTTCATTTCACACAGTACTTTTCATTTCACACAGTACTCTTCATTTCACACAGTACTTTTCATTTCACACAGTACTTTTCATTTCACACAGTACTCTTCATTTCACACAGTACTCTTCATTTCACACAGTACTCTTTATTTCACACAGTACTCTTCATTTCACACAGTACTCTTCATTTCACACAGTACTCTTCATTTCACACAGTACTCTTCATTTCACACTACTTTTCATTTCACACGTACTCTTCATTTCACACAATACTCTTCATTTCACACAGTACTCTTCATTTCACACAGTACTCTTCATTTCACACAGTACTCTTTATTTCACACAGTACTCTTCATTTCACACAGTACTCTTCATTTCACACAGTACTCTTCATTTCACATACAAAGTTACAAATAATTTGTTTTGGTTGAAATATGCATCTTGACTGAATACGTTATCATTTTTCTCCAGTCTCCCTTGTGCCTATCAGCTGAGATCCATGGTATTGTAACAAGACATGAATTACCCACCAAAGTAAGTATGAGTTCTCTAATGTGATTTGCATAAATGAATGAATGACTACTTAAATATGGCAAAGGCCATCCTCCTCGCCCTCAACTTTATTGAGTACTCTCCGCTCAGCCACTTTGCCATCTTCTTCGACTCCAAGGCTGTCCTTCTTAACTCAATCTTAAATGGGATAAGTCCACATCTCACCTCCTCCTCCGGAAACTCCTTTCGCCCACCCTCTGCACAAAAAGTATTCTTTTCTTCTGGATACCCAGCCATGTTGGCATCCCTGGCAATGACAGGGCTGATGCAGCTGCTAAGCTTATGCTCAACCTCCCCCCACCCCATTTCCCGAACCCTTTCTGACATCAAACTGCATATTGCTTCCCTTGTTCAATTGCTGTGTTCTTCCAGAAAAACCCTTTGGATAAAATTATCTCCTTCCTTCATCATGCTTCCCTCTACAACCATGTTTAGTCCTCCTCTCCCACCCCCTCCCTCTACTTTTGCCCCTTTTTCACCCATGCACTTCCTCTCTCGATCCCAGCTTTCTAGCTTTTAGTTCCTGTATTTCTTTCAATCTCCCCCTATTTCTATTTTCTCTTCTTCCTACCTCGGGAATGATCTAACCTCTCAGGCACAATTTGACTTTCGCTGCCTTGGTGCTGCTAAGCCCTCATCAAACAAACAAACCTCAAATCCGCAATCATGCATGACCAATGCATTGACATTTAGGTGTTCATATCGTCTGTTGCAAGCTTTGATCCATATATGTCACTTGTCTGGATCTTTTAAGTTTATAGCAAAAGGAATAAACAAATTCTGTTTGCTAACCATTTTGGGTAATGACAGTCGGAAGTACAAAGTTTGTAGACGCAATTTTTGTTCACCATTTTCTTGTCACTCAGTCTTGTGTGTGCAGAAATTGTTTTGTGTATATTGTATTGACTCATCAGTGCGCGCCACTAGCTAGTACTGTGCCAGTACCGCATAGGATTTGTGCCCCACTTAGTTATGCAGATTTTGTTGCTAGGCAAATTCGTGTGGTGATTGGTTGAAAAAGCTGTCAATCAAGTAAATCAGAGAAGTTAATTGGTTACCAAGAACAGAAGAAAAAAATGTTGCTATTCTTTCATGCAATTTGATGATAAAATAACCTATTCCCCTTTCACAATCAATCATCTGCACCAATTTGTGTTATTGTGACCAGTGAAGAATACCTTTTGTTTGAAACAAGCACATCGGTTGATGTAGATCAAATACTGGAAAGAATGTGTTAATAATTGTTTTAATTAAAAAATCCAAAGAAGATGGTATGGTTTTCTGATAATTCCTCTTCTTATATTTTAAGGTTTTGGATAAGACAGAATTCCCAGACAAGGAATTACTTGAAAGTCTGGTGCTCCATAAAGAAGGAAAATCTCTTTTTAGAGGGTAAGATTTTTCTACTGTTTTGATTTTGAAAGTGATATTTCAACAAGTGTAGTAAATGAAGATTTTAATGCATTATCATTATGATAAGATCATCTGTAAATATTATAGAATGTGTGACTTTACCTAATTTTGGGTACTAAAAACTAAAATGCTGGGTAGGAATAGGTGATGTATTAGAATTAGCCTTTAGCCAAGTATCAATTCACTTGTAATAAGTAATAATGAAAGACATTATTTTTATGCTGTACACTGTATTGTCGATCCCAGTACCCAGAACAAAACCAACACCCTAACCACTGGGCTACTGCACCCCCTCGTCTGTATTAAGAGGTTGGAAATAGTTTTCGATAGGAAAGTGAAGTGAGTTGGATTTGAATAATTTCATATTTAAGATTTTTGAGAAAAGAACTAGATTTTTTAGTAGTCTTTTGACACTATTGGTAGAACAGGAGTATGTAGTAAACAAAGACAGGTAATAAACTTATGGTGAAGCTGCAAATTTTCAGGCTTTTAGTTAAGAAATCCCAGCGATATTGTTAGCTAATTATACCAGTTATTGTCGTGCCTCTAATCTTTTGTCTCCCCAATATTAAAGATAAGTCTCCACATGAAAATTTTTGAATAGAAGTTTAACAATTATGATCCTCTTTTTATCTTCAGGTTGTTGAGGATTCAAAGTCGTGCCTTGCTTTGCCTTCAAAATATCATCTCAACGATGGACGTGGAATCGTTAGGGGGCTCGGAAGCTCTGACCGTCTTGCTAGAAAAGTTGCTCAGTCTTGCCATGCGGGAACCAGGTATATTATCTTGACCTCACATTTTTACATGTCAGAAAGACCTTCGTTGGTTTCTGGGCATTGATAAGTTGTTTTTCTTAAAAAACATTTTCTAAGATGTTGTCTGTAACTTGTAAATTGTTTCCTCATTGTGTTGATAATGCTGTGAAGGATTAGTGAAGAGGTTACACATGTCCATATGCATAGTAGAAAGGATTATTGAAGAGGTTACACATGTCGTTTGCATAGTAGAGAGGTTTAGTGAAGAGGTTACATATGTCCATATGCATAGTAGTGAGGATTAGTGAAAAGGTTACATATGTCCGTTTGCATAGTAGAAAGGATTAGTTAAGAGGTTCATATGTCCGATTGCGTAGTAGAGAGGCTTAGTGAAGAGGTTACATATGTCCGATTGCGTAGTAGAGAGGATTAGTGAAGAAGTTACATATGTCTGTTTGCATAGAGAGGATTAGTGAAGAGGTTACATATGCCCATATGCATAGTAGATAGGATTAGTGAAGAGGTTACATATGTCCCTATGCATAGTAGAAAGGATTAGTGAAGAGGTTACATATGTCCGTTTGCGTAGTAGAGAGGAATAGTAAAGAGGTTACATATGTGTATATGCATAGTAGAGAGGATTGGTGAAGAAGTTACATATGTCCATATGTATAGTAGAGAGGATTATTGAAGAGGTTACATATGTCCATGTGCATAGTAGATAGGATTAGTAAAGAGATTACATATGTCCATTTGCATAGTAGAGAGGATTAGTGAAGAGGTTACATATGTTTATATGCATAGTAGAGCGGATTAGTGAAGAGGTTACATATGTCCATATGTGTAGTAGAGAGCATTAGTGAAGAGTTTACATATGTCCGTTTGCGTAGTAGAAAGGATTAGTGAAGAGCTTACATATGTCCAATTGCGTAGTAGAATGGATTAATGAAGAGGTTACATGTGTCTTATTGCATAGTAGAGGGGATTAGTGAAGAGGTTACATATGTCCAATTGCATAGTAGAGAGGATTAGTGAAAAGGTCACATATGTCCCAATTGCATAGTAGAGAGGATTAGTGAAGAGGTTACATATGTCCAATTGCATAGTAGAGGACGAAGAAATGAACATAGTAGTGATGAAACTACAGTGACATCTTTTCTAATTCTCTAGATTCCGTGTTTTATAATTGTTACAAATTTATGTGAGAAATCTGTAGAAAGCAGATAAACAAAAGTACAACCATATTAATGTTTAGGTTGATGTTGATGGTCAGAGTTGGAATTTAAATATGAAATTTTGCACAGTTCTGAATAAAGTTGTTAAAAATTTTCCCAGGAAAATCATGACAGAAAAAAAAATGTAGTAAATACATCTTTATATGCTTCCCTCTTTCGCAATTGAACATACTAATCATTGCACAATGACATGGGGGACATTAGTAGATTATACTTACCATAAATACTGTTCTTAATCAGAAATCTTATAACAAATTTATGAAATTTTTGTTTTCTTCCTACGAATTCCTGTTTTTCTTGTGGTTATCATTGCCGGAACCGTAGGTTTTTCTCAGGCCTGGTTGTGATTATGTGCAAAATATCATTTTACCAATAAAAATGGGATATTTACATTCTTTTGTCAAAAATGAATAATTTTTGGTGTAAATATTCCAAATACTCATTAAGTAGAGATTTATTTCTTTGATTTAATGCCAATTACATATTTCTTGATTTATTAACACAAACAAGAAAGTGATTTTTGTTCACCTTTTTTTTTCTTTTTCTGATCAGAATACCCATAAGGCTTATCAACCAGTACAGAAAATAAGTTAATATCTTTCTTCTTGTAGCTCCAACAGGTGAGGAGTTTCTAGAGGGTCTAACAAGTGCCATCAGAGCAGTCATGCAGAAAATGGCGCTGGAAAAGATTCCCCCAAAGGTATGATTGCTGCTTTTATGCCATGAGCTCATATTAATGTATAGTGTATGCCTACGAACCATTCTGTGTGTTTCAAAGTTTTAGTTTTGTTGGTGCTCTAAGGGTTTACAAGATAATCATAGTAAGATATTTCCCCAGCCATTTCAAATAGACAAAGAATTCAAGAACCTATCTCAAGAACCTATTTCCACTAGCACTAAAAAAAACATACTGTACAACGTGACTAGAACAACGTGATTTTTATGTATTCTTTACCTAATTTTACCTTTTTCCATTTTTTTTTAACTCCCCAGCACTTCCTCTTTTGATCCCAGCTTCCTGGCTATTAGCTCCGGTCCTTCTCTCAGACTGATCCTATTATCTTTTTTCCTACCTCTGAAATGATCTAAGCTCTCGGACACCATTTGACCCTTGTTGTCGTGGTGCCATTAAGCCTTCATCAAATAAAAATGAATATAAAATCCTCTAGCAGAAGTTTCATCCACACTGCAGTCCAAGCTTGGAACAGTCTCGCGGACTGCATTGTTAGAGAGATTCAAGACAAAGGGGCCCAGTCTTTCAAGACCCTGTTGCATCTTCATCTTCTCTATGCACCATAGCAGAAGATTTTTTCCTTTCCATCCCTAAGCTATTGATTGGCCCATGAAGACATCTCTTATAAGTGTCTTGTTGTTGCCTTGTGTGTGACCTGGTCATACCTCACTTGCTATTGTTAATCTTAATCTAACTCCTAATTGTTTACCTCACATTTTATATTTAAAAAAAATTAAGACATGTAAGTGAGTATGATTTTAAAAATTAACACTGCTATTTGTAGCATTGGGTTTTTAATAAACAGGATAAACCTAATTGTTCATTTTAGCTTCAACTTTTTTATTTTTTATGTTAAGCACACAATTTAAGATTATTTTATCCCCTCACCAACAAAATTGGTATTATGTAATATCCTCATGACTTTTGTTTTCCTTTATTTTGACAGGATCTATCAGAAGATCATCTGCAAAGACTGAGCAGTTTTGGAAATAATTGCTCTGCAGATGGGATCAAAGTTAATTTAGTGGGAATCATGGGTAGCCTGGGCAATCTCCTAGCAACACAGCAAGGGTCAGAACAAGTGTTAACGGTAATTTTTTATCACTAAAATTGAAAGGATAAGAACTAAATATGCTAGAAATGAAGAAAATTTCACATTTTAAGATAAACAATTTTGCGCAGAAAAGCTTAGCATGTCTATAAAGTGTACATATTTGTAAGAAAGTTTGACTAAGTGGGCATTTTTATCAATTTTTAAATTTTTTGGTTTCCTTGGAAACTTAAATGGAGCTGTAGGTTAATTATATTACAAAGTCAGATTAAAGTTTATCTTTCATGTATATTTATATATCAGGAAAACCCTGTGTAGTTTTTACTTGCAAATGCTTGATTTTGAAATTCACTTAATAAACAAAAGATTATATGTTAATAAAACATTTATGTGTATTGAAAGAACATCAGATTTTAGGAAAAAAAGAAAAAAAAAACACATTTTGTTTCTGAGTAATGGCTGGACATTTCAAGAATTGTACATAAATTGTTTGCTTCAGTTTTAGCCACAGACAAATTACAGTCTATTTACCTTTAAAATATTGATTGGAATATGATCAGGTTTTAAGAAATTCTTAGACAGATATACCAGTACTACTTCACAATATTGTAATAAGATTAAGAACAAATGGATTTACCCCAAGAAACCAAGAACTTATACTGGTGATTAGCCCCAAAATTGAAAAAGCACTTCTGTCAATGTTGTAAGTTGCAATTTTGCTACTTTCTTACAAAGCACACAACATTGGGAATAGGGGGGAGAAAATGCCACTGATATACTTTCAGTGAATGTGTCTTAAAACCTTTGGCCACGATTGTAAATCTTACTAGTTTCTAAGATTGTAGATCTTACTAGTTTTTAAGATTGTAGATCTTACTAGTTTCTAAGATTGTAGATCTCACTAGTTTCTAAGATTGTAGATCTTACTAGTTTCTAAGATCGTAGATCTCACTAGTTTCTAAGATTGTAGATCTTACTACTTTCTAAGATTGTAGATCTTACTAGTTTCTAAAATTGTAGATCTTACTAGTTTCTAAGATTGTAGATCTTACTAGTTTTTACTAGTTTCTAAGATTGTAGAGCTTACTAGTTTCTAAGATTGTAGATCTTACTAGTTTCTAAGATTGTAGTTTCTAAGATTGTAAGATCTTACTAGTTTCTAAGATTGTAGATCTCACTAGTTTTTAAGATTGTAGATCTTACTATAAGATTGTAGATCTTACTACTTTCTAAAATTGTAGATCTTAGTTTCTAAGATTGTAGATCTTACTAGTTTCCAAGATTGTAGATCTTACTAGTTTCTAAGATTGTAGATCTTACTAGTTTCTAAGATTGTAGATCTTACTAGTTTCTAAAATGTAGATCTTACTAGTTTCTAAGATTGTAGATCTTACTAGTTTCTAAAATGTAGATCTTACTAGATTTTCTAAGATTGTAGATCTTACTAGTTTCTAAGATTGTAGATCTTACTAGTTTCTAAGATTGTAGATCTTACTAGTTTCTAAGATTGTAGATCTCACTAGTTTCTAAGATTGTAGATCTTACTAGTTTCTAAGATTGTAGATCTTACTAGTTTCTAAGATTGTAGATCTCACTAGTTTTTAAGATTGTAGATCTTACTACTTTCTAAGATTGTAGATCTTACTACTTTCTAAAATTGTAGATCTTACTAGTTTCTAAGATTGTAGATCTGACTAGTTTTTACTAGTTTCTAAGATTGTAGAGCTTACTAGTTTCTAAGATTGTAGATTTTACTAGTTTCTAAGATTGTAGATCTTACTAGTTTCCAAGATTGTAGATCTTACTAGTTTCTAAGATTGTAGATCTTACTAGTTTCTAAGATTGTAGATCTTACTAGTTTCTAAAATGTAGATCTTACTAGTTTCTAAGATTGTAGATCTTACTAGTTTCTAAGATTGTAGATCTTACTAGTTTCTAAGATTGTAGATCTTACTAGTTTCTAAGATTGTAGATCTTACTAGTTTCTAAGATTGTAGATCTTACTAGTTTCTAAGATTGTAGATCTTACTAGTTTCTAAGATTGTAGATCTTACTAGTTTCTAAGATTGTAGATCTTACTAATTTCTAAGATTGTAGATCTTACTAGTTTCTAAGATTGTAGATCTTACTAGTTCCTAAGATTGTAGATCTTACTACTTTCTAAGATTGTAGATCTTACTAGTTTCTAAAATTGTAGATCTTACTAGTTTTTACTAGTTTCTAAGATTGTAGAGCTTACTAGTTTCTAAGATTGTAGATCTTACAAGTTTCTAAGATTGTAGATAATACTAGTTTCTAAGATTGTAGATCTTACTAGTTTCTAAGATTGTAGATCTTACTAGTTTCTAAGATTGTAGATCATACTAGTTTCTAAGATTGTAGATCTTACTAGTCTCTAAGATTGTAAATCTTACTAGTTTCTAAGATTGTAGATCTTACTAGTTTCTAAAATTGTAGATCTTACTAGTTTCTAAGATTGTAGATCTTACTAGTTTCTAAGATTGTAGATCTTACTAGTTTCTAAGATTGTAGATCTTACTAGTTTTAAGATTGTAGATCTTACTACTTTTAAGATTGTAGATCTTAATAGTTTCTAAGATTGTAGATCTTATTAGTTTCTAAGACTGTAGATCTTACTAGTTCAAACAAACTTAGTAGTTTCTCAGTAATATTGTTTGTCAGGGTCCTATGATTGAGAAATTGTAGTATCTGTCATCTGTTTCCAGGCGGTTGGAATTCAGCTGGTTGAGGTAGCAACCAAAGACCAGTCCTTGTGGGTTATTGCAGAAGCTCTGGATGCTATTTTTGATACCTTTGGTGATGGTCAGATGGCAGATGTGGTGGCTGATACGATCCAACTCGTTGCTAAACTCAAACAATCACACCTAAGCTGAAAACCAAGGTGAGTAACAGCTGAATGTAATCTAAATTAATTGGATTATGTGTGGATGATCAGAAGGTTTCACTTGCCTGGTAAAAAAATGAGTAAGATAAGCAAGGTTGAGTCAAAATTAATCATGTGATAATTAATCAAAATTGATTAAATATTGAATATTGTTGATCTAAAATCATGTAATTCAAAAATTCATTGGATTTTAAATTACAATTACATCAATGCATTATATATTACTTATCTACTAACATAGCAAATAATTTTTAAGCCACACAAATTTGGAAAATTATTTTAAAATTTTGAGCACTTTTTCCACCATATTTTTCTTTCTATTACTCTTTGTTGTATAGACCTGCTTGTAATATTGTTTAACGTTAGCAGTTTTCAATCTTACCAATTGAGTAGAAACATTGAGAAATGTTATTGAGACAGAAAACAAATAAGACTTCAAATTTGAATATCTCTTTAAAGCAATAACAGTTTTGACTGCTTTCTTCACTACTTTGTTTCTCTTGAACCCCTCTTTCATTTCCAGACCACTGAGCTTATCCTTTAAATTATTTGTTTGAAATTGCTAAGATTAATTTTGTTCTCTCCTCTCAGGTTCGTCAGAGCAAGAACACAGAGAGTGAACATCTCCCAATCATCAACAATGCACGTTCAAACCTCAACAGGTTCATTAAATACAAGGAAAGCCAGAAAAGGTAGCACACAAGCATGTGAGACAGTAATGAAGATAATATGTTTTTCCTGGTCTTCCAATATTTTTACGTATATATCTGTAAAAGGAAAGAAATGATAGGTCTATGTTAGGATTAATATCCTGCCTCTGGATCAGGTCATGTGACTCAAAATTGGACTTCCATGTTTTATCACTGTTGAAGTGGTATTATGAGGATAAAACAGGATAATAGTAACCTGTGGCCAATGACTTGTTGCGTTATTATTGGCTGCACTGTCAGACATAGTGCCCTAGTACTCAAGTTTGGTTGGTGTCACATTTTCTGGATCATGTATTTCATAAGGTGATTTGTGAATGCTGCCAGAGTTTTAATAGGTGTGTTAGGTTTGTTATATATACCAGGTTTAAAAGGTTAAAGTTGGTAACAATGACTTCCACTCATAAGATAGAAATTGTTGTTCCTTTACTGCGACTCTCCATGATGTATGAAGTTTTATCATCAATTTGGTTTAACTGACAATTTTAATCTGGGGATAGCAAAAATAGTTTTTTTTTTTTTTATTCAGTCAACAACCTCCATCGTGCTATCTTTCTCTTGCAATGACATCAAATCACCATCACTGGACCGTCAGAATGTTTACTGGAAATTTCATAGGTTGAGCTTTGCATCAGTGATGCTCTGGTTGTATAATAATAATGCCAAAGACAAGTTTGTTCAAGGTGCTAAATACTGATGATATCCTTCCAAAGTAGGTGATTTTGCAAGAGCTCCTTAGAGGAATAAAATGAATAGGCTGCTTTAATCCATTGAAGTAGTTGGTTCCAAATTCTCTGACCATACGAAGAAAAAAGATGGTAGGCAAAAGTGACTTGTCCATCCTCACTGCTGATTTCCCATGATGCTGAGTGACACAATTTTTAATGGTTTGTTATTCACTTTTGGAGATGCGATAATGCCCATTTCCCTCTGATATCGAGTGATATTAATTTTTTGCATACTGATGGGAGGTGTTATTATTCACATGCTTATTTTCTGCTGATGTTGAGTGACATGATAGTTGCAGACTGAACGCCAATGCCTGTTTGGACCTCTTGGAGGTGCAGTGGTCAAGGAATCATGTGAAAGGTTCCAGGTTCAGTTCTTGTCGTGGGCCTGCTGTGTTTCCTTGTGCGAGACACTTTGCTTGTTCCAGCTGACTCAAGCTTCCAAATGAGCTTGTAAACACAGTATTTTAAGAGTGGTAAGCTGGATTAATGTATTATGTGGTACACAGATAGCCCATGATCTGTTGATGTGCCCTATTATTTTCGTGGGGGTGTCATGCACATTAATGAGTAGGCGGGCCTTAAAGTAAAAATCTTGAAATATTAATTTTTTAACAAACACACATCTGTTTTGTTTCATATTTGGTATAATTATGTTAGCTAGTGTGTACATCTTCATGATGTAAAAACGTTGTTTTTCATTATTATGCATAGTGGGCGGGGCTTAATATGATTTTGCTGAAAAGAGCTTGTAACACGGTATTTTAAGAATAGCAAACTTGATTAATGTATTATGTGGTACTCAGATATCCCATGGTCTGTAGATGTACCCTATTGTTTGTGGTGGTGATATCATGCATATTAATAAGTAGGCGGGCCCTAATATAAAAATATGGAAATGCTCTTATTTTGACAATCACATGTCTGTTTTGTTTCATATTTGTTTTAATAATGATGTTAGCTAACTAGTATGTATGTTTTCATTGTATAAAAACATTGACTTCATTATTATGCATAGTGGGCGAGGTTTATTATGATTCTGTAAACAAAAAGCACAAGTAAACATGATATCTCAAAACTATGAACTGGATTCACGTCATGTGTGGTACACAGATAGCTCATGGTCTGCAGATGTGCTCTAATGTTTGTGGTGGTGATTTCGTGCATATTAATAAGTGGGCGGGGCTTAAAGTGAAAATTTTGAAGTGATAAATGAGCAACTGTACGTTCGTTTTGTGTCATATTGGGCATGATAATTTTGTTGGTTATTGTGTATTTGCTTATGTTATGAACAGATGTTGTGGCTTAATGTAAAAGTGTTAACTGATGTAAACACCATACTGTATCTCATGAACGGTATATCGGAATTAGACCATATGTCGTACACAGAAGAATCATGGTTTTCACATATGTTCTAATGTTGTGGTAGAGATGTCATGAATGTTAATGAGTAGGTGGGACGTAATGAAAATTGATTGAAATTTTTGCATCATACTTGCTTTTATAATATTTTTGATTATGGTGCCAATGCTAATGTTGTCAACATTTTTATTTATCTGCTGCATGGTGGGTGTGGCTTATGAATAAATATCATGGAACAAATATTTCATGATATACTGTATACTGACATAACAGTTAATTTAAATTTTACAAATCAATCAGCTGATGAAAAAGCACCAAGAGTTTTGGTTCTGGTTACTTAAAAGTGAACACTTTAAGAATCACTTTTGTTTTCTTATGTTTAAAAAATTCTTTGGCATTTTACTGAAACAAGTTAGGTTCTGGATCTGGTTCGAGGTTTATGAAATACTGGGTTTTCTGTGTATTGTGTTCAGGTTTCTAATTCTATTAGTTTTAACTATGTTGAGATTCCTTAGATTTTAATGTATTTCAATGTAAAAAAGCATTGTGTGTGATAATCCATTTTAAAATATGTTTTACTTTTATTGTACATGTTTTTCAATTATTTTGTTGGGGTGGTATATTGCATAATTTGGGGTAAACTGAATCATCTTTATTCTACTACAAATAAACAAATCTGTATACTTCATTATGACATGAGAAAGATATGTCCTTCTTTGTATGCCAAGAAATCATGCTTAAGGTATATTTACAGCCTGGACAGGTGGAGCGCACCTGTATTTTCAAAGTTCTGACTAATCAAAGTTTGAAGAGTTCTTAATGTATGCATAAGTTTTGACGTGTGAAAGAGACAGCTCAAAATCTTTAATGTAATTCTATAAATTTCAGTCCTGAATTTCAGTCACTGAAAATCACCAGACTGGCTTCTCCCACTAAGTTTCGATTGGGGGTATGATGGAGATTACAAACCTCTCAATTATATTCAAATGCTCCCATTCAAATTACGTTGGTGAAGGATTGAAAAATCATGTAAGGAACTTCATAGGTTTTCGTATTATGATGTCACAAAAATTTCAGGTCAATTTGTAAGCGATTTTGATGCTAAGTTTTGCTATTTTCATGGATTATTTTCTTATAAATAAGTTTGAGTTGTTACTACCTATTTATAAATATTTAAAGTGGCAAAGATGGAAAATTCAGGGACAGTTTATCCACGTTCTTTAACAATCAGGGTATGATTCATAAGTTATATTACACGTTAACATAGTTAAGTTCATATGCATCAAATAAATGTTGCACACCTCAAAAAAAGCAAGAAGAAAGTGCCATAAAATTGTTTGCTACTTAGCTGCTTTAATTTAATGCCTTTTTGAATTTTCAGGCCAAACTTTTCAAGAAAGTTGGCATTTTTTATGCCATCTGTTTGAAAAGTATAGCTCTCCATTTTCTCATAGAAATCCCATTTTTTCCAAAGAAACCAACTTGGGATAAGATGTTTTTTCAACATTGCAATCAACATGTACTATATGTGGAAACAACGTTTTAAAACTAATGAAGTAATAAAATATTTCAGTTTTTGTGGGTTATAATCACTGAATACGACAGCTGATAAGTAAAACTTTGCAACTTATGACCTATTTGATAGAACTTCCTTTGATATAAGTGCACATGATTCACCAGTTTCATGAAAATAATACATCAAATTAATTAGTGAAAAGATTTATTTTCAATAACATTTATCAAGAAAATAATACAACATGTTATGTACCTTTATGTCTGATCGAAATCTGATTTGATTGACTTAACTTAAAGGGTTACTTAAGTGGTGAAGCAAGTCTATCTTATATAAAAGAGAACTTAAAAAGTAACAAAATGGTGAAGAAAGCATTCAAAAATCTTATTTCGTTAAGCAGATATCCAGGTTTCAAGTTTGGAATCATTTGTGTAGAAACGACTGAAATCAGACTACTTGTGATGCTATATAGCCTTAGATTCTGCAGTCTTTATGTGTTCTAACATATTTTTTTTATGTTTGTTCTTTTCAAAGATATACAAATACCTGAAGTTTGTCTGCAGTACATTTTGGTTTTTTTTAAAAGAACATTGGGAGTAAAGTAAATATTTGCAGGGTACTGTCGTGGTGCAGTTAAGCATCAACAAACCAACCAAGCAAATATTGAAAAGAAATGACTGTGGAACAATTTGTATGCTCTTATGCTAGTTTATTAAGCATAAAACTCTTGGCGAAAGGGCCTTTGCTTATAAAGGTTCTTGGTTGTGGAATTCACTCCCAACTCAACTCAAATGTATTGATAATGTATTTCTGACCTCCTTCAAAACTAAGCTTAAAAGTTTTTTGTTTAAAAAGACACTAACTAATGTGCAGCTTGATCCATTATATTTGTATTTATGTTGTCATTTCTGTATTCTTATTTTGTTTTCGTATCTAATTTTCTTGTATGTAAAGCGCGTTTAAATGTTTTTACAAAATTAGCGCTATATAAATTTATGTATTATTATTATCGAATGTTTATACTTTACTCATTCATTTGAAAGTAAATATCATTTTAAGTCAACACAGTGAACGAACTGCTGTAATTATCATAGTCTTACAGATGGAGTTTCTGTCAAAGATCGTGTATGAATCAGTCTTAGATACTTAAGAAATTGTGCCAGGCCCTGCAGTGGTTGTGAATAGCTTCAAGAAAAAACGGTTTAGAAAAAAGCTGTTTATTTTATGGATAGGGAGAGAAAGAGATGAGAGAGGAAATGACATTTATTTTATTTATAAGAAAGACAAAATAAAATCTTAAAATTGTTTTATTTTTTGTTCACATGCAAATCTTAATGTGAACCTATTATGTAATGGCGATTTTGTCCATCTGGCCGTCCAGAAGTTAAAGTTTCTTCAGATATCCTTATGGAAAGTTAGAATTTCCTTACAAAATGTTAAAAGTTTATCAGAGACACTTAAGACAGATTAAAAACTATTTTCCTTAAAAACTTTAAAAACATTGGATATTTCCTTATAAGATAATTGTAAAATGATACAATTTTCCAATATTCTTCAGAGATCCTCAAGCATCTCTTTCGTAGCACTGGATATTTAACATCCTTAATATTCTTCAAAATATTTGGGCACCAATGGTTGTATCAGGCATGATTATTAAACTCCACCTTTATTATTTAGTCATTTGCATAAAGTTGCTACAGTATATGAACTGACTAGACTTTTTTTTATTCAGTATGCTCAGTCAGAGAGTGTGACAGGATGTGACTGCATATGGACATAGGGCGGCATGCCATGTGGGACATGGATGGGGGCCATAATGCTATAATATATACCATGTGGTATACACCAAGGGCTATATCAGGCGTAATTAGTTGACTGCCTTTTTTTGTTATTCAACAGGTCATTTGCATATAAGTTATTATATGAACTGACACTTTCATACATAGTATGCCCAATCAGGGACTGATAGCCAGGGTGAGACTTCTTATGGAACCTATTGGATGTCATGGGGTGGGATGTCATGTGGGACATGGGGTGGGATGTCATGTGGGACATGGGGTGAGATGTCATGTGGGATGCCATGTAGGACATGAGGTGGGATGCCATGTGGGACATGAGGTGGGATGCCATGTGGGACATGGAGTGGGATGCCATGTGAGACATGGGGTGGGATGCCATGTGGGACATGGGGTGGATGCCGTGTAGGACATGGGATGGATGCCGTGTAGGACATGGGGTGGATGCCGTGTAGGACATGGGGTGGATGCCGTGTAGGATATGGGGTGGATGCCATACGGGACATGGGGTGGGATGCCATGTGGGAATATAGGCACCAACCTTCTGTAGTAGACTTGCTGCACCAGACATTTCTTCAAAGATAAGATAGAACTTTAAACTTGAACACGTCCTTAACAGAAAAGGATATTGAAGTATTTTCTCTACTCTTTTATTTCTGAAGTCCTTTTTCTTATAAGATAAACTTTCGTGACCACTAGTACTTTAAATAGTTGGTGATTTCTCCCTAGCACCCAACAGTGATGAAAGTCTCTCTGACATAAACATGAATATTTAATCTGTCTTGTGACTTTTAACATCTAATACTTTTTAAGCTATTGGTTCTTCTTATTCTGAATTCATGATGACAAATATTCACAAACATTCATGTAAAACTGCAAACATTTATGTGTTACAGTTCAGCTTGTTCACATTCCTCTATAAAATAAACAACCGTTGAGGGCGACATAAGATTGATTTAAGTGAAAATTTGTAAAGGTAAGTCATTATTTTCTGGTCAATTTCCTTTGAGCTACCAAGGAATTATGACATGGAAGGTGCCTGGACTAGGTTTTGGTAGCACAGATTTTACTTTTTCTCAAATTGTCTAGAGAGACCTATCCTAAAGAAAATATTTACTGGAATGTTCTTGAAACAGTTTTCAAAACAATATGTGATTTACCAACCAGTGAACTTAAAGCTATTTCAGTTTGGGGGTTATCATAATGTGAGAAATAGTGCCTGCAGCTGATGTCACTTAATGAATTCTTTTTAATTTTTGGTGGTTTTTTTTGTCCCTTTATGTTTTCAAAGAGTTGAGATGATTTCAAATTGAGATTCTGGGAACTAGAACTTGGCTATCACTGCGACAGCTAATCTTAAAAATAAATGTGTTTTAGAACTAATATAAAAGTCATGAACAGTCCTTCTCTGGTTAGTACATGTATAGTTTGGCATATTTATTGGGGTTTTTTGGCCCAGTAATTAGAGCGTTGGTCTTGTACACCAAAGGTACTGTACAATGGGGGGCTAGTGTCCCATCCACGAGGAATCTAGTCCTCTTGTCAGCTTAGCACCATGGAAACCTGGTATAAGCACCAGCGCTATAAGCCCTCCAGATTTGACATAACTTAACATATTGAAAAACGTCTTCCACCTTTGATCACCCATATCTTGCAAGAGACAAAAGTATTAGCAAACTATAGGACATTTATTTTTAGATAAATTGAACAAATGGTTTTTCCCCATTTATTATCCTTGATTCTGTTAAGTGAAATTTTAGTAGTTATAAAAGAGAACTCTATCATTCATAAAGAACTTCATTATCCTGCTTTTTTTTGTTTGTTTTTTTGTGATAATATATACTATACTGTGTGTGCGAAATTCTTCCATTAAGTTATATGCCTGTATATTGACTCAAATTTTCAAAAGATAGGATTTTCTTTACATTTTGTGTAAACAACGTTCATGGTGTATTGTCTTGCAAAAGTATAAGAAATGAAACAAACATGTTTATGATTGAACAAATATATTCTTTCTAAGATTTAGTACCAGAAAAGCTTTACTGCTTTTTATTTCTCGAGTACATAAATGTTTTACAATTTCTTTTGAAACATATCCTAATATTTAACATGGGCCCATAGCCATGGTTTTCCACGGGAGAGGGTGCATTAACTGATGTTGAGCACCTCTTCATGTGATGTAGAACTAAATACAAAAAAAAAAATTGCTTTATATTTTTATATCTTTACCTCTGTGGTTTTGAAATGAGTATATTTCCTAATTCTCTTTTCAGAGACCATTTCCAATTGTTGTTAAAAAAAAATTAAAGGGGTAGGTTGAAATGAAAACCTTGGGATCTTTATGCAAATTGAAAATATTTGATTGTTCAATATCTAACAAACATCTTGTGAAAGAAAACAAAATGTGGTATAAGTACTTTCTACTACTTAATCATCCTCTTCCCTCACCTGGCAATAAGAAGAACAAGATCAGTAGACAATGATCAGAGAAAAAAGCATTTTCATTCCTATACAGACAGCTTTTAATAATCATGTCTATTCACTGCACGACAGTCCTTAAAACCATTTCATCCATCAAAGCTCATGTTATTGACCACACTACACTAGTACACAAGATACCTCAAGGGGTCTTGCATTTCACTTGCTAACCTCCACCAAACTGTTGTGTTTGCTAAGTGCCCCTGTCTTGTCTCCAACATACTCACTGAATGCCCATCCCTTAATCCTCCAAGAAAAAGCCTCCAACCCACTTATTGCTTGTTATCATTCTTTAAGAACACCTACATGCAAATATTACAATTTCTTCATGATAACTTATAATTATCTCCCCCTGTATCCATGGTCTTAACATTCTCCCTTGATAAAATACTACCCCAAGCCCTGACCTTTTTGATCCTTTGCACTCCCTTCTATGCTAAAGTGACTAACCCTACTTTTACCACCGTCAGCTAAGTCACCCTTCATTTCATGATCAATTTAAACCACAACACTGTACACTTTATTTCTGGCACATGACTATTACCTTAAGCCAAACTTCAATGCACTTCATCACTTGAAATGTACATTTTCAGGACGTTATTTAATATTCAGAATATTTCACAATAATTGATATCAAATCATAAATATAATTTTTTTAAAGTGGCTGGGAGGTTTGTATTCAAAAAGTGGCTGGGAGATCTGTATTCAAAAAGTGGCTGGGAGGTCTGTATTCAAAAAGTGGCTGGGAGGTCTGTAATCAAAAAATGGCTGGGAGGTCTGTATTCATAAAGTGGCTGGGAGGTCTGTATTCAAAAAGTGGCTAAGAGGTCTGTATTCAAAAAGTGGCTGGGAGGTCTGTATTTAAAAAGTGGCTGGGAGGTCTGTAATAAAAAAGTGGCTGGGAGGTCTGTATTCATAAAGTGGCTGGGAGGTCTGTATTCATAAAGTGGCTGGGAGGTCTGTATTCAAAAAGTGGCTAAGAGGTCTGTATTCAAAAAGTGGCTGGGAGGTCTGTATTTAAAAAGTGGCTGGGAGGTCTGTAATCAAAAAGTGGCTGGGAGGTCTGTATTCATAAAGTGGCTGGGAGGTCTGTATTCATAAAGTGGCTGGGAGGTCTGTATTCAAGAAGTGGCTGGGAGGTCTGTATTCAAAAAATGGCTGGGAGGTCTGTATTCAAAAAGTGGCTGGGAGGTCTGTATTCAAAAAGTGACTGGGAGGTCTGTATTCAAAAAGTGGCTGGGAGGTCTGTATTCAAAAAGTGGCTGGGAGGTCTGTATTCAAAAAGTGAGTGGCTGGGAGGTGTGTATTCAAAAAGTGAGTGGCTGGGAGGTCTGTATTCAAAAAGTGAGTGGCTGAGAGGTGTGTATTCAAAAAGTGAGTGGCTGGGAGGTCTGCATTCAAAAAATGAGTGGCTGGGAGGTCTGTATTCAAAAAGTGAGTGGCTGGGAGGTCTGTATTCAAGAGGGAAGTCCTGTTTCAGCATAATATCACCCTCAGCTGGTGAACTATTCGAGCAACAAATTTCAGTAGAAAACATTACTCATGAATATAAGAAAAGGAAAAATATAACAAAATCAGGGAAATTATTTGAACATTTGGCTTAAGAAAATCTTCGCAACTGGTATGTTTGACCACTTCACTTGTTCTCAGACTCATTGCAGAATTGAAATTTCACACTTGTTTAAAAGATTGTAGATCTGTCAAGAAAAAAACCAATATTCAAAAGGCAGCATAATTGCAGGCAATAAGCCAATGCACTCGCATGATTTGTCCTAATTGACTGCTTTTATATTTTGAGTAAACAAGTCTTTAATATTTCAAAGAGCATTTTCAGGTTCCACTTGTGACTGACCAAAGTTAAAACACATTTTGCTACTAAATGAAATATGTGATATATAAAAGGGCACACAGCTGAGGATTAAGATTGACTGGTAGGCATGTCCATAGCAAAGATATAGTGTCAGCAGGGCCGGATTTTGCCATGTGGAGGCCCGTAGGCAACTTCAGGAGTGGAGGTCCACACTACTTTAATGACCGCCGTCCTAGGGGGAGGGGGTGTACCCCTTTAGAATTTTTTAGATTAATTAAGGGTGCTTAGATGCAAAATGGTGCAGTATTTTGTGATTTTTGAAGTAAATATGTTCAAGAATTTTTATTTTGTAAGCCTCTTCGCCTGCCCAATTTTCAGTACAAATGAACAGGTTGCTACCACTCCTACCAATGCAAATTAACAGGTTGCTACCACATTTTTTCCTAACAATTTTTTTTAATGAATTATGTGGAGGCCCTTGGTTGTGGAGGCCCATGGGCAACTGCCCACGTTGCCCATTGCTAAATCCGGCCCCGAGTGTCAGGGGAGATGAGTCCTATCAAAGTAAAGGGAAATAGTGCAATTAAAAGGTGTAAAACCTTGTTAGAATGAGAGAAAAAAATTCTCCTAATTGCTATGGTCAAGGAAGAAGAAATGGATTCACATAAATCTTAGAGAAGCCTGACACTTCATTTGTATACAAATTTGCAAATCAAATACAGAAGACATAAAAAAGTCCATTTTAAATCAAAATTTGATAGAACTTATTCTCATTAAAACAATAATCATTCTGATCAAAACAATGTAGCTTATGTTGCGCCTATATTTCCATAGAGCTTGCACATGGCATTCAATTCCACTTAATTCATCAGCCTTAGGAGTAACAAACAACTTTGCCCGAGGGGTGGGAAGTAAACTGCACTTCGTGATGTCCTTCCAGAGTCTTAAACCGTCAGTTTGTGAAATAGCATATCAATGTAACGACCTGAGAACGATTTGGTACTATAAATCAATGTTAGATAACAGTCACAATTACACATTGCACTTACCACAGTATGAATGAAAGGTACAATGATTAAAAACAAAACAGTAGCTCTATCCTTCAAAGAGTTGCTAACTCTAGGAGAAAATTTTTCATCCCTAGGAATGGTTTAGCATCAAATTGACTGGAGATAAACTCAAAGTACCCCTACCCTAATCCCTCTAAAGAACTACACAAAACTGAAAGACAATATCCTGCTAAAATGGACTTATATTCTACTAAGTTCCTCTTTGCATCATTTTTAATGTTGATCTTACACCCCAACTTGATATTTGATAAATTCATAGTTTTCATGTTTGATAAATTCAAACTTTAACCCACTTTCTGTTTTGTTTAAAACATAAATCAAGTTTACATAGCAGAAATGGAATATTTTGCAACATTCATTATCATTTTGCTTATTATCTATGACACATCTAAAAACCTTCAAACCAAAGTGGTAGGTGGAATCTTTCAATTTGATTTTAAAATTCCACCCTCCATCACTTTGTTAGGTTTGCCTCATATCAAGACTACCTTAGCAACCAATTTCATCTTTGTCTTTTTTTGTTCTTCATTGTATGATTGAAAGAAATTTTCTGGGCAGACTATATTCATGAAGAAGTACAAAAATAAAATATTAGCATTCAGAGAATTATGTCCCAAGTATGTAGCGTAGCATAGCAAGGTTTAACGTCCTGAAAGCATCCAATGCTGGACATTATATCAAGACGGCCACGGCCTTTGATAACCAGTTGTGAACTCACTGGTTGCAGACCCACCGGTGTAATACCATACTGTAGACATTACATTACAATATGATATATATCTTATTTTCAGTACAGAGAATTCCATTCCATTTTAAGCTTGTTGAGTCACAGAAAATATGCTGATTAGTATGCAATTTCTTCAATATTGAACAAAGTACTTAGACACGTGTAAGTTTTACACGGTCGGATTCAGTCAGCATTATATGTCCCTTCACCTGGCAAAACTTCGTAGATTTCCACTTCCGTCTGCTAAAGACGCGGAGGGGTAATTTTCGCCGCTGCTCCCTCATCCAGGAACCAGTGGAGTTCCCCATTCTCTGGGCTTACACGAGCAGCAGGCAATGGAACTGCTTCATTTCCTTCAAGAACCCTCTGAAATGTGAAATATAATCAAGATACAAAGATAAGTTACCAATAAAGCATATTCTTTTTTTAATAGAAGAGAACGAAACAGTGAAGGGAATTTTAAAACTTTCTCAGTGAGCTACAAAGCATCATATTTGCAAAGAATTGACTGAATCCAGGCTACAAGAGAAATGAGAAACTCAAGATTGAACAGAAAGAAGTCTTTGGTGTTATAGACTCTTTTCTCTTGCTAAATTTTGATTTAGGGTATATATATGATGAAGATTCTGGAAGTGGAAGTACCGCAAGGCTCTTGTTTGGGACCAATCCTCTTTTCATAATATGCAGCCTTAATAGCCAATATCATAAATCGACATGTTTCCATTGGTGGATATGCTGATGATCACCAATTGTGTACACTTGCTTCAAATCAGGTAATCTTTAACAGAGAGAATCAGTTGATCATCTGAAAAATTGTATATCTGACGTCAGAAAGTGGATGATTCTTCAAGGTCTCAAAATGAATGACAGTAAAACAGAGTTTCTGCTGATTGAAACAAAAAACCAAATCGGCAAAGTCAATTGTGATCACAACATTAATGTTGGTGGAGTTAATATTTAAAAGTAAATAATGCTAGAAACTTACGTGCTTATTTTGATTCACATATGGATATAAATAAGCATATTGACATAAAATAAAAACAGCTCACCATAATCTGTATAACGTACAGAAAATTAGAAAACATCTATCGCCCACATCTACACAAATACTTGTCCATGGACTTGTTATATCACATTTAGACTACGCTAACTCCCTCCTCTATGGTCTACTAATTTATCAATTAAATAGAATCCATAAAATCTTCAATTTTGCCGCTAGAGTAATCACTTACAGTACCTACATAGATCACATAACCCCTATACTGATAGACCTTTACTGGCTACCAATTCATTATCGTATACAATTCAAAATATTACTTTTAATGCATAAATCTATAAACAGCTGGGCCTCAACATATTTACAATCCCTCTGTATAAATAGACCTCAAATTTATCATTTACGCATCTCCAACTTATTTGTACGGCTGCCTGGAAAATGGCTTTCATGTGAGTTAGAGTCATGTGATGAAATCCCTCTATATAAGAATTTTTAAACTTCTTAAACTTTTGATTCAAAACCACTTGGTCATATTCAATCAAAATAATGTTGGTAGAGCTTTCAACTTCAAATGCTGTAAATGGTCAATTTCTAACTGATTTTGATAAAACTTTTTTCATTGTTTTAAGCATATTCTTTTTCAACTTAGATCTTTGAGGAATGAGTAAATAAGGATGTTTCAGCTGACGTCATGAGGTCACATGACTTTGCTTACATCGCCATCTTGTGGGGCAGACTGTCGTCTGCTGTACACTTGGATAAGTTTGCATGTTGTTAC
>JAIGNY010003170.1:2750000-2770000 GCA_020152595.1 Chiridota heheva
CATAGCTAAAATCCCAGTTTCAACAGGGGCTTAATCATTTAGGGGGGCCCTGGACCCCATGCCGAAAAAGCACAGCACTTCATGTGCCCCTCACATGCATTAATGTGCCCCTCGACAAATCTAGCACCCTGCCCCTTTTTTAATCAAGCTAGGGGTCTGAATATATTTTGTCAAGCTAGGGATCTGAATATATTTTGTTCATGGCAAAAGGTGTCCACTCCCTTCTTTTGTGTACATCATGCTCTCCTTAGGAAATAAGAAACACATAGTAAACACTATACAATTACTTTATTATACAAAAATCATCATTTAAATATTTACATCGAGAAGTTTGTGCCCTGGAAAGAGGGAACATGTATGCCCATCTGGTCCCATGCCAAGTACAAGCAAATCAAAGACTGGAACACCTTTGTCATTTTTCGGGACATCTTCTAACTGAGTTGCATAATGCTTGGCTGCTTCCTCCACAGAAAGACTGTAATCAATTCTATGAATGTTATCAAGTGGCAAATTCACCTTCCCAGCTAGTTGCTCCTGTTCAAAAAAATAAAATGTAATGATTATCTTCAGGAGAATTTCAGGGGTATGGTATACTTTTATGTGTTAGGAGGTGGGGTCAGATGGTATGAAATGAGGTGACAGACTTAGAAAGTTAAACTTCCCAAAAAATTAAAGTTAAATTGGTTTGACGCTAATGTCCTGTTTTCTGTCACGCTTTTCAAAAATTTGTACTGCTTTGGAATCCTGAGGTTTATACAGACCTGCCAACCTTTAGGATCACCAAACTGTATTCTGGAACTACAAAAGTTGTATTTTTGATCAAAAAAACTGTACTCTTCAAACGAAATGTACAAAACAAAGGTTTACTGTGGCTAAAAAAAAATTATCACTGTACTTTCAGTTTCTCTTATTGTACGAATCTGAATCTGAATCGGTTAAGTCGGCAAAATCAATCCTTCAAGAGGACATAAACGCTTACTGAGCGTAAAAAGTGTGAGTGAAAAAATAAAATAAAAAAATATAAAAATAAATAAATCGATTCTGGTGCCAAAAAACGTAGAATCGTATTCTCGACATTTTCCCGTATTAAATACGGGAAAATCGTATTAGTTGGCAGGTCTGTTTATAGCTCTCAACTTTTGTATTTGTTTCATTCAAAACTAAGTCAGCCTACCTGCATGTTGCAGATTGACACAACTGAGTCAAGTTATTATGAGTCTAAATATTAGTTTCTAGAGAATCTTTAAAGAGGGCATGACAAGGGTTTTCATATTACTCTTACTTGATCATTTGGATACTTTGATAGATAATTATTTCAAAATTAGTGTTGGTTACAATAGCAGAAATTGGAGAAAAAAGCAAATATAGTATTCTTTTTCACCAGCTCATGTTCTTCCTCATAAAAATTGGTAAACTTGTGATGTCACTCGCAGAACAACGTCTGTATTCCTTGAAATTTGACGTATTTACACTAGGAGTAAAACAATTTTTCAACAATACATTTTTGACCGAGCTGTTATTTTTTTCTTAAATATACATTTGAATTAGTCATCACTTCAAGGTTCATGAAAATATATCATCGCTTTTCGAAATGCCATAATGATGAGGCCTTAAGTGTTGCAAAGCTTTGTGTCTAATGTTAGGCCTAACATGTAAGTTTATCAAGTTGAACATGACGGCATTGAATATTTTTATTAATTTGACATGTCATGCGATAATATCATAGTGTATGTACATCATTGTCATAGAACTAATATGTAGCAAAAATGATCCCGATGTATAAGTTCTTACAAGCAGCAGCCTAACCTAATCAATTCTAATACAAAACCTAATGTTTAAATTACCCCTTGACTTAGTAGATTTAATTGTACCAAAATGAAATTTGTAAGTCACAAATTTTAATGGGCTTTTAAAGTTTTGACTCAACTTGTAATTATTGCAAATATTGTCACGACGACGAGTGAACACACAATTACAATGACGGGGTCGTCACCTGCGTAATCGGTTATAATAGTAACGATGCTATCACGAAACGCTTAATACGACCAGGATGAGTACACAGGTACGACGTACGGACAGACATATTAAACATCGACAACCAAGTCAATGCCCACGGCCTTTGATAACCAGTTGTGGTGCACTGGCGTCAAACATTGTCATCTATATTAAAAACATTTATTTACATGAGAAACTTCCTAGTATATCTTCTTCTGAAGAAGAGGAATCATGACACAAAGAAGAAACTTTGCTTATGGAATTTGCACTGTATTTGTCTGTTGGCTGATGAATCGTTCTGAGAGTGACGTGACACAACTTCTGGTTTCGCCTAGCAGTTTTCAATTCTTGTATTGTCAAGAGCATCGATTACTTGATTAGTTTCTTTTTTTTCATGCAAATGATTTCTTTTAGGAAGTTTTGATTAATATTGTGTTTTTGATATCAATGAATTATGCAAATGTGTTATAAGCTCAATTTTATAATTTTTGGTGTCATGCCTTCTTTAAGCATTGATTAATTAATACAATTATCAGAAATGTTCTTTACCTTGTAAATTCTGTATGTGCTATCATCATGATCAAATGGAACAAGCCTTTCATCGCAAAAGTATATCTGCCATTTGCTCCAATCAATGTCATTTATTTTGGGAAGCTCTTGACCTAAGAACTTAGCGACACTTCCCCCAGACAGTCCAATGTAGAAATTATCTCTTTCAGCCACAGCTTCTCTGTATTTTTCTGCGACAAAATCTGCCACCACTTTTGGGACATCAGCCGTGGAATTTACATGGATATGTTTTTTAGCTGATTCTGTGGACAACATACTGCAGGAATAGGGAAAAAGATCAAGCAGATACACCAACTCAAGTTATCATGAAAGTTGCATTTACATCCAGTGGCCGATTTACTGGGGAGGCGCCCGAGCACTTGCCTCCCTCATTGGCAAGAAATAAAAAATATACACATATATAAACATAAAAACAAAGTAAAAAAGAAGGGAATCATAATCTATAGGTGGGACTGATTTGTTTACAGATACCTATTACCCCACCCTAGCAAATACCTGGTACCACATAGTGAAAATTTTATGTGTCAAAAACACCACAAAAATGTAAGAGGTCAAATGGTGCCTCCTCCATGAAAAAATCCTGGATCTGTCACTGTTGACATCAGAGCAATGACATGAAAGGCTAGTAATATTACAAGAACATCTAACAAAATGGAAATACAATTTCTTTGACTTCCAGATCAATGCCTTAATAAAAAATCTAAAAAAAGTTTCTTTTTATGTTTGTTTGATGAGGGCTGAATGGCACCACGACAACGAAGGTCAAATTGTGCCTGAGAGGTCAGATCATTCTAGAGGTAGGAAGTAAAGGAAACAGGGGGAGAATGAGAGAAATTTAAGAACAAAAGGTCAGAAAGCTGTGATTGAGAGGGAAGGTGCATGGTTGAAACAAAAACAAAGTAGAGAGGGGGTGGAAGAGGAGAATTAAATATGGTTGTAGAGGGAGGCATGATGAAGGATAGAGATCATTTTATCCAGAGGATTTTTGTGGAAGAAGTCAGCAATTGAGTTGTGGGGAGCGAGGGAAGCTCTGGGAAGGTTGTACAGGGGGCAAGCAAAGAGAACGTGATGGATTATGAGGGTGCAATGGCAATTGTTGCAGAGGGGTTGGGGGGAACCAATAAGGAGGTGGGAGTGAGTAAGGTGGGTGTGACCAATTCTAAGACGGGTAATATGAACGTTGTCGATACGAGAGAGGTTGTTGATGGTGGATTTGATCGGAATTATGGGCTGGATGACATGGAGTTTGCTATCAATTTGGGAGTTCCATGAGGTTTGTCAGCGGTCACAAACAAGGGAAGCTATAGGCGGTTTTATGTCAGAGGTTTTGGGAAAAGGGGCAGGGAGGAGGTTGAAGGCAAGCTTAGCAGCTGCATTAGCCCTGTCATTGCCTGGAATGGCCTTAGCCTCGGCTGAAAAGGTGGATGAGTAGTCGGGAAGTCTGCTACTGAGGGTGATGTCTTGGATGACGGCAGCAGCAGCTGTCTAGTTGCCTTCCTTGGAGCCATCAGTATAGATGGAGGTGTAATTTGAGAGTTGGTCTCTAATTTGGTTGTGGAGATTGATGAAGAGGTTAGGGTGAGTTTGAGTTTTGTGATGAGTGAAGAGGCATAGGTGAACAGAAGGGAGGGGGGTGGCCTAAGTAGGAAAAGTGGGCCAGGAGAAGGTGCCAAGAGTGGCGGGGTTGATGCCGAGATGGAAGAGGTCTGATTTAATGCGTAAGCTGAAGGGAGGGGATAGGGTTTTAGTCCTATCAAAGAGGGTGGAGAAATTGGGGTACCTAATGAGGTTGTAGACAGGGTTCTGGGTGTTGGTGAGGACCCTAAAAGCATAGGAGAGGCTAAGCTTTTTACATCTAAGTAGAAAGGGGGATTCGCTGGCTTTAACATGAAGGCTGGTGATTGGGGAGGTCCTGTAGGCCCCTAGACAAAGCCTGAGAATTCATTTTGGATGGTGTTGATGTGGTTGAGGTATGAGTTGTGAGCAACACAGTAAACAATATTGCCGTAGTCAAGCTTGGCACAAATGGTGAGCCTAAAAATGTTGAGGAGAGCATAGCGGTTCGCACCCCAAGAGGTGTTGAAGAGGAGTGGGAGGATGTTGAGGGAGCTGTTGCATTCTAGTTTCAGGTTTACGTTTTTCTATCTTTATCAGACCTAAAACCACCTGCTAAAATGCAGAACCGTAAGTCATTAATGTTGTGATGGTGTGTGTCTGTGTTAAAGTGTTTAGCAATAGGAAGGCTGTGTGTTGTTCCTGATGGAAGAGAGATGGTTATTATATCGGAAGCGAAATGTAGTTTTAGTTCCTCCCATGTTGTTTGCTTTGATGTACTTTTTGCAGTATAGTAAATAAACCACTTTGGATGAATCGCAAGTAAAGGGTCCCGGTTTTACAATGTGTTTACCTACTTTTAATTTTATTCCTGGTGTCCATATGTTTACAAAGATTACATCTGGTCTTGTTGCAGGTCGTATTTCCTGACTGTACCTGTATGGTAGGGAGAGGTGTTACGCACTAACAGCCTGTGCAAATTGGAGAGCTGCCTACGAGCGTAAACAGGAGCAGCGTCAAAAACGTCAACAATTTTGGTTTGAGGTTTGATAAAGACAGAAAAACCGCTGAACTCATGTACATCTTCAAATACCAAACCATAACAGAAGGCCTAAACAAAGATCTTGCATCTTTAAGTCAATTTAGTTACTTCAAAAGTAAACGTTTCTCTCCTCTGCACGCACTGCATTGCGCATAGCGTGTAAAAAGGTAGCGATGTAATTTTTACGCACTTGTAATTTGATTCTAGATGCGCTAGCCTGTTCTTGTTACGTCACCTATAAGAGCATACTTTGATGTAGCTATTTCTCCTCTGTCATACGTCGTATTTGTTTTATTTAAGTTTTCACTTAACAGTTTCGTGTTGCATGTCTACATTGAAGAAGGGTTTAGGAAGCCCGAAAATTTTGTATTTCAATCAATCTTTGTTGACGGAATTCGACATACCTTGTATTGTATTTTCTTATGTATGTATGTATGTATGTATGTATGTATGTATGTATGTATGTATGCATGCATGCATGCATGCATACATACATACATATATATAATATATATATATATATATATATATATATATATATATATATATATATATATATATATATATATATATATATATATATATATATATATATATATATATATATATATACATATATTATATGTAAACTTACACAAAGTTCCCCTACAGGGGATGTACCTACGACCAAAACGCGGGCGCGACGGAACTGCGGAAGATGTCAAACGTAGTATGAGGCAAGCGACAGCAATTTAGTACACCAGAAAAAAGAATCGAGATAGACCTATATCTGAAATAATTTTAAACCTGAGAAAAAGCATGAAAAGTAAAATCTTTA
This sequence comes from Chiridota heheva, assembly GCA_020152595.1. Lineage (NCBI taxonomy): Eukaryota > Metazoa > Echinodermata > Holothuroidea > Apodida > Chiridotidae > Chiridota > Chiridota heheva. Next base: position 2,755,979 of record JAIGNY010003170.1, read on the forward strand.
AATGCGCAGGGGTAGCGTAGAAAACACAAACCACTGTGATCTTGATGTTTGTGGGGATAAAAATGTAAACTCTTTCTAAAGGGGGGCATGAGAGACCCCCTCAGGGTCTCTCCAGCACCCCCTTAATCGAGTGCATAAATTAAAAACTTCTGCCTTAATCATATACAAAATGCATGAACTCATGCTCTGTATGCTCTCATGTATGGTATCCATTTAGAAATAAAAGATTTAAGAAATAAATTAAATTGAAAATTGGAAAAATGACTTCCATTGACTCCAGGGTGTATTCCATGTGAAACCTATGCCAAAGGTACAAGGCCTTTGCTTTCATACGTCAAGACAGTCAAGAGACCATGCAGCGAATTACCACAATAAGGTTAAAGTCTTGTTTAGTATTTTGCTTCTACAATACTTTCCGCAGTGACAAAACTTGCTTTTACTTTTAAAATAACATGAATGGCTAACAGTACAACTAATGAATATGCATTAGTTCTTGACAGTATTCTATTTATAATTTTTATAAAGTCAATGATGCAGGAATACATAAAACTATATATAGCAAAGAAAAATCATTAAAGCATTGCGCCCTTCCTACTTCACCTCTTTCATAATGACTGCCATTGCATCGCTCGTCTAAGGTAATCTAGAAGAAGTTAGAGTGTCTTTAAGTGTGATAATTTCAAAGTTATTTAGTTTTATAGGACTTGTACATTCTGTAAGATTTATTGGTATTTTAGGTAAATAACTAATTGTGTGCCCTATTTGCCAATGCCGCAAATCCCGCAATAGTTTTTTTTTTACACCAAGGTAGATATTTTATTACGACAAGGTAGATATTTGATTACGCCAAGGTAGATATTTTATTGCCATGCCGGTATGCCAAGTAACAGCCATCTACTTAACCCGCCGCCCACGCCAAAGACAAGTAATTTTTCACCCCGAAGATCTTTGTGTCTTAGTGCACGCAATGCAGACTGGCATTGACTTTGAAATATGTTTTCAAATATCCACACACTGGCCAGTACAAACGTTTTAGATCTACTATACCTAGAAAAATATTTGAAAAATTAATATATGAAAGTGCAGTTCTTTGCTTGTTTTTCCTGCACACCACAGAAACAGATTTAACATAACTTAAGCCTTAACATTTAATATTATTGAATGATCCTTTTCTTCTCCTTCTCCTCTAGCACTGTCATTTCTTTCTTTAATACTTTCTTTTCTATATTTTCCACCACAACATTAATGATCAGGATTGATAGTTCGACGTACTATTCAGAAGAATGATGGAATCTAGGTATTTATTACCATGTAACGTAAAGCGCTGTACCTGCCCGTTTTTCGCGGAATAGGGTTAGCAAAAGATAAGACCTAGCTAGATCATAAATTCAGAGAAAACAAATTAATGCTAACGCTAGATTCGCAGAAATTAAAAGTCTTTCTGTTTGATGAATTTATCTCCTCACCTGACTGCTAACAGATGACTTCAATAAAGTTGATAAGCGGTTATCGTTAATTCGTTCAGAGCAAATGATACCTCCGAAAGAAAAGGAAGGTGGGCCTAACGAACTTAGTTAAAGGTAGCAATGATCTAATAATTACGCTTTCAATCTAGTCAACCTTTTGGTTACGCCTATTTGTAAGGCCGCCTTCCAAATAAGCAATAACAAGTACCGTATGACCTAATCAGAAAGTTGTTTACCATTCGGGAACTTTACGACCGCAAGCAAATTGATATGCAGTGGGAGAAAACATAAAGTAGGCCTAGGCCTACGCATATTGTGTTCGATCGCGTATCACTAAATAATCGTAAAATGGGTTGCTTTCATCATTAATTTCATACAAAGCGCTCGAATTTTATTTATAATTTCTAAGTAAAATAGTAGTAGGGAATATTCTACTTATAAAGTGTGATTTTAGGTGGAAATTTGTTTGTTTTGCAAGCAAACAAAGCTTGAACTTTGCATGAGAGTTATCCAAGCTGGGCCAGTATTTAGCGTTAGCGCATGGCGGAAAATACGGATCCATATCCGACAAGAAAAAGTCAATAATTGCTGACCTTTCGGCAAATTTTACCTACTGTGGTGTAATGGTTGGCATACATGTCTAGTCCACGAGGCCCTGGGTTCAAGCCTGGGTTGGGTAGATACGCCAGTGCACCACAGCTGGTTATCAAAGGCCGTGGACATCGACTTAGTTGTCGATGTTATGTCTGTCCGAACGTCGTACTAAGTTATTAGGTTATGCGACCACATCAAGGCAGATTGCAAATCCAATTGCAGGTTGCAAGTTGGGTAGACATTGACTTGGCTGTCGATATTATGTCTGTCTGTACGTCGCACTGTTATTAACTTATGCGACCACATCAAGGCAGAATGCAAATTCATGGAATGTTATTTTTTATGGGTGCTTTCTCAAATAAGCAGTGAAGGTTAGCCTGCTTAAGTGAATTCCCTTTTTTGATGCAGGATGGCTCTAAATTATAGATCCATAAACCAAAAATTTGTATATAAAGCTTGATATATTCAGGGTTTTGAAGACATTAAGAAATCACACAATGCAAAATTGATCATCTGAATCAATACAAGTATTACCAGCTGAGGTATTTACTTCATAATCATACTTTTTAAAATTGTAATTCAATATCAAGCTATAGGCCTATGTGTGTTCCAACACAGGAAGTGCATTAAAAAACAAGCTTAATGAGGTCATGCAGATTGAAATGTTTATATTATTAAAACTGAAGAATGTGTAAAAGCTGCCAAATGCGTGCTGTTTTGTTATACATCTACTTTAGATGTCTAATTATACTGCATGTAGACATCTTCTTTAGATGTCTCAAGTTTTATCTTAAATTTTAATGTATGGTTTGTGACTTTAAATTTGCTGTAATTTTCTTTTGCCAATATTTTATCTTTAGCTTTTTATTTTATTGTAAACGGGACCTGCAGCTTTCAGCTAAATGAGCTATCCTATATAAAGAAGAATGAAGTAAATAGACAAGTTGTATACATCACATGATCACACCATGGCATAATATCATATTCTCAGACTATGTGCTCATCTAAATGTGATTTTTCTGACTGCTTAAATTATGCCTGTTAATTATACCAACTTGATAGTGTAAGTGTGTAGTGCCTACACAATTTTATATCCTGTGTTAAATTAAATTTATGTATGAAATGTGTAATGCATGTATGCACATTATAAACAGGGTATCTATGGATAACTCTTTCTTTCGCCTACACTAATAATTCACTAACAAAGTGAACTTTGTGCTCGCTTGAAGATCACTGGCAAATTTTCATCAATATTTGAAACACAGGAAAAATATTTCTGTAAGAAGCCAAATATATATGTCTATTAATATGCTGATGTGTATTACATGTATTCTATTTTCATGGAATATCACCAAAATTGGAAAATTATTGAATATCCATGTATTACCAAGCACTGGTACCTGTAAATAGTTGTATATTAATATATATTTATATGTTAAATTCAAATTTTCCTTATATCTAAATAGATATGAGTTAAGAATGTATATGTGCAATCATTTTTGCTCATGAAGTGAATGCATGTATATACAATTTTTATGGCAAATTTGTAACTTTCACCTGCCATCCAACTTGACTTTTACTCCAAGTAATACTTAGTTTTTCATCACATGTAAGCAATTACTATTTTGTTTGACAAAACTACTGGTCTTATTCCTAATATGAAAGGCCTTTGCCATATTTCCAATGTATATATCATAGGCCTATTTTGATTGATTAATTGGCTTAAACCTAAATTAAACCAACACTTATTACAAATATATATATATATATATATATATATATATATATATATATATATATATATATATATATATATATATATATATATATATATATATATATATATATATATATATATATATATATATATATATATATATATATATATATATATATATATATATATATATATATATATATATATATATATATATATATATATATATATATATATATATATATATATATATATATATATATATATATATATATATATATATATATATATATAAAGTAAGCTCAGTTTAAACATTATTTCATTGCATCCCAAATGTGGTTGATCAATAAAAAGTTAAATCTGAGCATTTCAGAACCACTACCAAGAAATATGCATACATGTTAGATATGAAAGGTCCTTTGTCCCTTTGCGTGCTATGGCCTACTGTAACAACTTACAACAATGAGTAGACAGTCCTTAATAATTGTATTGTTGAAAAAATGCATAAGTACATAAATATATGTTAATGTGATAAATATTGAGAAAAATTGCAATGGATACCATGCCAAAAAAAAAAAAAGCAATGCTTAATTGTACTATTTAGGTCGTAACTAAAGACATACCGGATGTGCCTAACAGCCTAGTTTAAATGAAATTGTAGCAAGAATCTTCATCCCCAAATCACGCAATGACCAAATCTTTAGTTGAAGGGCAGTATGTAGATTTGATAGGTGTTCATACATCTTGGCATATATTTTGTTAAAGTTTTAACTTCGGCCTAAATGCCTAGAGCTGGTCAAATTTCTAATTTAAATTCTTAGCAAGTTAACAAGTTTGCGTAGGCCCTACGCTAACTGTGTTACACTGTACGTTTCGTGTTCTTCAAGTGGATGGATATTAGGCTCTAATATTTGATTAAGTACTGTAGGTCTTTGAAGAGGATTAAGTCGATATATAAGGACGAAATATACTTCTCATTGTTGTTCTTTTAAATTCGAAAACGGTTTTCGTTTCTTTTTTCTGCAAAACTTAGGCTTAAGATATGTAAGAAGTTCAGAATTTGGAATATCCAAATAATGTATATCTATATATATATATATATATCTATATCTATATCTATATATATATATATATATATATATATATATATATATATATATATATATATATATATATATATATATATATATATATATATATATATATATATATATATATATATATATGTATATATATATATATATATATATATATATATATATATATATATATATATTATATATATATATATATATATATTATATATATATATATATATAATATATATCTATTGATGTACATATATATATATATATATATATATATTTACATACATATATAATATATATATATTGATGTACATTATATATATATATATATATATATATATATATATACATATATATATATATATATATATATATATATATATATATATATATATATATATATATATATATATATATATATATATATATATATATATATATATATATATATATATATATATATATATATATATATATATATATATATATATATATATATATATATATACATATATATTCATATATATATATATACTCCAGAATATAGAAAGAAAGCAAACAACTACACTTTCAAATAGATGTTTAAAATAATAAAAACACCTAGCTTTCGACTATTTGTCAGTTTCCATCAGTGTGATGTGATAAGGCGAGAGAGAGAGAGAGAGTTGAACACACAATTACAAAGACGGGGTCGTCGCCTGCGTATTCGGTTATGATAGTACAAATGCTATCACGAAACGCTTAATACGACCCGGACGAGAACACAGGTACGACGTACGGACAGACCTAACATCGACAACCAAGTCAATGTCCACGGCCTTTGATAACCAGTTGTGGTGCACTGGCGAAAGTGATGAGGCAAGCGATTTTTTCTTTAAATAGGGGACTGATACTTGGGAAATCTATTTCCCACAAAAGCTTAAGTGACGTAAGTAGGAAAACTAAGGGTTTACTTATTCAATACCTCGACCTCAAAATCACTCAAGCAGGGGTTGAGACTACAGGTCTCAGGTTATAAATAAGTGATCCTTTTAGTTGAGTTGAACTCCTTTCTTTTGTTGAGACCGAATGGGTGTAATGTGTGTAAGTGGGAGATCCAACATCCCTCACGTTTTGTTAAGAAATGATCAGTGTTGTGACTGTTTTCTATTTCTTCGATAATAATAAATTTTATGTCAGATAAAGTATGGGATGATGATTTGTGATAATCTGACCTTGAACTTATCTAAAATTGACCCAATATATTATAGTTTCCATTTAAAGCAATGGGCTAAATAGATTACGTTTTTTGAAGTACATGTTAACAGCAGTTAAGCGTTCTTTAATGAAGTACTTTTTCAGGTTACAAAGCTGGAAAAATAAGTAGATTTAAACAAAAAGTTAATACACAAATCGCAAGGCTTTCTAGCACACTTCATGCAACCTTTGTTTGAGGGATTAGTCTCTATGGCCGCATGCTTGGGTTTAAGTTTATTACACTTATATGGCGCATTATCTAAATAACTTATTCTAATGCGCCTTACAAAATATAAAGAAAATAAATACAAATGTGTAAATAAGATCAGCATGCAATATAAAGAAAACAAAGAACAAGAAAATTATGAAGAGGACTTGAAAGCACAATTAAATAAGTGAGTCTTAAGCAAGGTGTGGAATTATTTAAGGGATTAGGCAGATTTGATTGAAAGAGGTAAGTCATTCCAAAGTTTTGGGCCAAATATTTGCAGAGAGCAATCGCCATATGTAAGTTTACATTTTGGAACATAAAGGATGAGGTGGTTTTGAGAGCGAAGGTGGTAACTGGTTTGTTTATAATGAAACATTTCGGTCAATATATATATATATATATATATATATATATATATATATATATATATATATATATATATATATATATATATATATATATATATATATATATATATATATATATATATATATATATATATATATATATATATATATATATATATATATATATATATATATATATGTATATATATATATATATATATATATATATATATATATATATATATATATATATATATATATATATATATATATATATATATATATATATATATATATATATATATATATATATATATATATATATATATATATATATATATATATATATATATATATATATATATATATATTTATATATATATATAATTGGGGAGGGTTCCATTCATTTGCTAAAAGCTCGATTTGCACGTCAGAACCGTTGCTGGCTTATTATTTATTAGTATAAAAAGAATTGCTCCACCATCGGATTTTGTCAAAATCACCCTAAAGTACACAATTTGAAAAAGATTATAATATTATGGAAGCGTAACAACTGTCCCCTTGCACCATGCACATATCCCGCCTATGCCAGTGAGGAAGAAGAACTTTACTTTGGTATCGTACTACTTTTCCACAATACCCCATTTTCTTTTCCACAGTAACATTTAGAAATAGTTAGCATGCATTTGAGAACACAATGATCTGATAATCATTGATTGTCGCCCGTCTTCCCTTATACGTGTTACATAGACTTGAAGTTCTTCGCGACATTATTTCAGCAGCAACCAAGGTGCGACTTGAAGTTTGATTGTCCCTTAATATAAAAAAAAATCCCTTTCAATTAAACTATATAGACTCTACCTATATAATAGAACTGAAAAAATAAGAAGAATTAAAAAAATATGTGAGTTCTATATTGCTTCTCAATAGTTCTGGCCTGAGTTCTGCCACCAGATAAACACTTTTGACCTTGAACCAACACCATAAACCTCAACCACAACTTCCATAATGCTGAATGTAGTTGGCGCTCCTATCAATTAGTCTCACCCCTAATATAGGGAACGCCCCCACTTTTTTTGCTGCGCGAAAAATATAAATAACAATAAGGCCCGATGAGAGGATTTCACTTTCCCGGTTTTCCCAGTTGGGAGGTAAAATTGGAAAATTAATAACATAAAAATGAAATGATTGGTAAAATTGAAAAAAAAAATTGATCAAATTATTTTAATTTATTTGTAAATTGACCAAATGTTCCTCAAAAGTGAAGAAAATTGACAAAACATGAAAGAATTTTCCCGAAAATTGAAAAGATATTGCCACAAAATGAACGAAACTTCCCTAAACTTGACAAACAGTTACAGAAATTTTGAGGAAAGTGCCCGAATATAAATGAAATTTCAAAATAAAGGTAAAAATGAAGGAAAATTTGATCAAATTCCTTGATATTTTGGTCAATAATTTTTCAACAAATTTCCTGAAAATTGTCAAAAATCGAAGAAAAATGCCTAAATGCCTGAAATGAAAAAAATTTGACAAGCAATTCACCAAAAATTTTAAAGAATGTGCCCGAAAATGAACAAAATTTACTCAATATTTTTATTTTTGTCATTAACTTCTTCAGTCCCCGCCCCGCTTCTCCAAAGTTCAAAAACTTCAAAAACTATATCATCCATAGTTGTCACTTGGTTTATATAATATAAAATATTTTTATAATAATGTGTTTAATCTTATATGCGACGTATTCAAGTCAACGTATTCCTTTTAACCTGGATACGGTTATTCAACCATGCATGCATAAAGTCAATCGTGCTGGCAGTACCACGATTGATTTAACTTGAATGGAAGAACGAGAGCATGAACGTCTGGTACCGATATACTCCAATTCATCTTGCAATTCAGTCGATCATTGACCAAATATTTTAGCAATGAATCATCAATCTTATATCTCTCTTCAGAAAAGTCACTTTTCAGATTGTCAGGGTGTCTAAAAGTTAAAAATGTATCGACTTGTTATTTTTCAAGTGAATTACAAACGAAAGTTGTCTGAAAATGGTTATTAACTTTTTCTTAGATGTTTCGATATAAATCATACCACTTCCCCCTCCCCCCTCCCCCTACCAAAAAAAAAATACCAAAATAACATTTGACACACATGCGGGTGGGGAAGGAAATTACCTGTGTTGATATCCTTGGATCCACTATACTTCAAAGAAATCATACACACTTAAAGTTTTGTTTTCATTGCACGCTATAACAGCTGACCATAGATGTGAATGTGAAATCCAGGCTGAGGTTACTTAGCTGCCGCCCCGGCTGCCGTTTCTTTAATGCGAAACAAAGCTGGATTCAACAGAACATTATAAAGGTCATTAAGCTTTTTCGACACTTAAATTTTGTATTTAGAATATATAGTGGTTCTTCTTTGTGCCTTTTTTTCCCTTTCAAAGCAAAACAAAGCTCTTCACGATTACACAGAAAACGAGCTGACGAGAATTCATTGATCTTATTGATATCACAGCATGAGCGTACAAGTGGGGACACAAGCTAGCGGTATGTTCCCTGTTTTAAGTCTAATTCTTCAAAAATTGGGGAATTTCAATGCACAAATTTGGGAAAAACTGCCAATGGAAGTGACCAAAAAGCGTAAAAATCATTCATAGCCATTCATTATACTTTGATTGAGTTTGCGAAATAATGATTGGGCACCATTTGCAAGGATAAAACTTCCTTCATTGCTTGAAAATCTAAGAAAATCACCCCAAAACTGCCCGAAAATCGAAGATAATTGCTAGAAAATCGAAAAAAAATTGCCCGTAAATCAAAAAAAAAATGCCCAAAAAATTGAACAAAATGACCAGAAAATAAAATACATTTTCCCCAAGATTGAAGATTTTATTTCGATAGGAACAAAGTCATTACAAAATTTGGCCGATATTTAACCTGATATAATTAATTTCTCACAGTGTATTTCCCTAAAAGCATATTGAATACTGGTACATATTCCGCTACTTACATTTTACATACGAAATTTCGTCGGGGGGGTGGGGGAGGGAAGGGGAGAGGGCAAGTTGCCTGACCCCCTGCTCCCGTTTAAAATAATTTTGTATTTATTTTGATCAATTTTTGCTTTGCTTTGCTCTTACCAGCTTACTATTTTTCGTACTGTCGTATGTCAGGTTTGAATTTTTTATGTGCAATACAGGGTTGGTTATATTGAAGACGATGTGTTGAATGGGCTCCCATTGAAATAAATTAATGTTTCAGTAATATGAAGGTAAGAATGCCCGACATCGAACATATGTTTGATTTCTGGTTGATATGGATATGTCATTCTAATGTGGCATATCCCCAATATGAATGATGATGACGATGACGATTTCAAAGTGATATGAAGTTCTGACCAATGAAATTACTCGATATCCTACATACTTGACATACTGACATATATCGATTGAAATTTACTTCATGTCGATTTCGGAAATTTTGGCGCACTATCAGATTATGCGCACCATACTCCGCATAGGCTATCGTATGTAGATAGGCGCAATACTGATATATGTCATGTATATAACAGTTGGGCATATACCAGTCTACGATTGATCGTTGCACTACATCCGTCCCTGATCAAGGTCAGGTACACCATTACATGGTGTTGGTATGGGAATGTGTGAGTGAGGGGGCAAAATTGCTGTATGTAAAGTGTTATATAGTTAACAATGCAAAGTTGTTTATTTGAACAGAGACCGTAAGACTAATAAAGATAATATTCTTGAATGGGAGATGTTTTGCAAAATTTTATTTTCAGGTGAGGACAATTTTCGTATTCCCCAACGAAATTATTGGGGCCCCGTAAGTTTCAATCATGTCAGATGCAGTGGTTTAGTAAACAGATAGGTTAAGGAGTCATCAGCAAAGCTTGTATGCGATAGGTACCGGGTTCGATTCTCGCCACGAGCCTTGCATGATGGCCTTGAGCAAGACACTCGAATTCCGCCAGTTCTCTCAGCTGTTAAGCACTGCCTGACTGCTGGGGAGTTGAGCTGCAATGGACTGGCGTCCCGTCCAGAAAGGATGGGAGAAGAGGATAAGGAGGGGGATGGGGAGGGGGAGGGTCACGTGTGTCATCCGCTTACGCCAAAGGAAACCGGGGATTTTAGCACCGACCTGATGGTTCTAGTGTGTACCGAATAATCCCATCGACATTTGGGTCATGCGCATTTATTTGGCGACGACGAGTGAACACACAATTACAATGACGGGGTTGTCGCCTGCGTATTCGGTTATGATAGTAACAATGCTATCACGAAGCGCTTAATACGACCCGGACGAGAACACAGGTACGACGTACGGACAGACATAACATCGACAACCAAGTCAATGTCCACGGCCTTTGATAACCAGTTGTGGTACACTGGCGTGTCTACCCAACCCAGGCTTGAACCCAGGGCCTCGTGGTCTGTAGACAGGTACGATAACCGCTACACCACAGTGGGTAGATGAATTTTTTTTTATAAACCTAATACTTTTTGGGCCTTATTAGAACATAAACTTCTGAACTAACATCGTTAAAAGCTTGCATAATAAAAGCTTACTTAATAAAATCAACTTATTCAATCATATCCAAATAAAAGAACAAGATCCATTGAAATAATCATTAACTACATTATAAGAAAAAACAATTCTTAAAATACGTGCAGATCCTGGGTAGCATGACGTCAAGCTATTCAGCTTCTTTGCCATTTTGCTAGCCCGTCGCTTTCTGTAAGTCGACCTATTACCAATGACAATGTATTCGTTCAAGCGTGACCCCCTACTTGGAACCTGTAATATGATATTTACTCGGCCTGTCGGTATTGGTATATAGCTATGCCACTTTCCTACAAGTGGAACATCAGACGAGGTATAGGCTAGTCACACGCTTTAAACTACATTGGATAAAACATAATAAAGGCTGTTAAAACGATTACAAAAGGCCTGGTTGTTGTCAGAAAAGGTTCGTAGATGTTTTTGTATTGCCTTCAATCATTCAATTTTCATGGGTTATTGTCCACATAGACGACTCGATTACTGAAATTTCTTGTTCTTGAATTTTTAGTTAAACATGAAATATCATGGGGTTGGGAGGTGGTGTGGAGCAAAAACATTGGAACATGAAAAATACCCTTTTATTCTTTAAATCAGTCATTCTTTCATCTTTTGTATATGCTGGGGAGGGGGTTTCCTTCATCTTTTTGTATTTTTTATGTACCTAGGAAATCAAAGTTGTCTTATCTGAGGAAATCAAATATAGGTCTACTTTAAAATCTAGTTTGTTAAGTTGTAAAATTCTTCCCAGGGTCGATTTAGCAGGGGATACCATTTAAGGAGCACTTTCTCTCCGCTCGACTTAATTTGAACAGAGGTACAGCAGTAGTGTAGCAGCATGCGGCCTATGCAATCCCCTGTGCAGGAAGTGAAAAAAGTATATGAATTTGGCATTTGTCAGTTTGTGAGCAATCGCAAGAAAATGGGTCCAAAAGGTGTTCATAGCCCGTTTTTTTAACTTTAGGAAATTTGTAACTAACTTAGATATTTACAAAATTTTACATCAAGATAAAAAAAAAAAGGATGATTCTTCGGGAAATCGTAAAAGTTTAGATCATTAGCAGTCAATTATGAATATACATTGATTTCGGAAAAGTATAGTATTTTCCCCCGAAAAATGTCTAGATATGCCACCGAGGTACAGTGTCGTATACAAGTATAAGAAGGACCAAAAATGCCCATTATATAGGGGCCACCACATAGACGGCTCGAAGTGGTATCACAAGCCTCAAACAAGTTTTTGAATATTTGAAAGGGCACTTTTCATTCTTAAACAATTTTTTCTTCTTCAAATTTCTTTTAAACTTTGAAAATGCGAACTGTTAATTTACAGTATTAATGTCTAAGTATTGTACATACACAATCACCGTGATTATTTTTTCATTAGAAAAAAAGAAAAAGATGTAATCGGAAATGTATACTTAAATAGATTCATTATCATAGGCAACAAAATATGTACAACAACAAACCGTGTAGAATGGGGAGGGGGAGGGTTTGGGGAGGGGTGGGAGTCGGGTTTAACCCCTGATATTTTTCAAGAGGGCTGAGCCACCCTATAGTTCAGATTTTTATATTTGAAGTAAAGATATGCATATATGGTCATTTTAGAATTTGATAAGATTTTAAAATGTGAATCAGTCTTTTGTCCTTTTGCCTAGATATTTTGAGTGTGTAGCAAAATTACATCCTTGTACCTGTTTACCTGCAATATCCATTGCTCCTCGTTACTCAATTCTCTCGCGGCAGGTTAATTTTGGTTTAACTTTTTGTTCTGCCTTTATTGTAGTGTTGTGCAAAAAGGTGTGTTAAACTATTAAAAGGAATATTTCCGCGAATTTTCATTTCCATTTTCATATATATGATAGTGGACTATTATAGAAACAAATTGGTGTAAAAACTGTATGTTCTTACCCCGTCTGAATTGATACTCAAATATGATGAAGTTAACAACAACGCAAAATCACATTTCAAATAAGGACCCATATAATCTTTGTATTAAGGACAGAAAGCAAGGGCCTTGATTCTCATCCACAAAGTGGGTGTGGGTGTGTGTAGAGCGGAGAGGGGGTAGGGGTGGCGGCGATGAGGTTCAATGTCGAACATGTTTACCTTCGAAGAAAGTGTTTTACGTAGATGCATGAACATCAAGAATCTAAGTAATTCAGACCTCCGTGGTGTGGTGGTTAGTGCTTTGTCCTCTCACCCGCATTGTCCTCTCACCCGCACGTCCCGGGCTCGAATCCCGGTGGGTCTGCAACCAGTGACTTCACAACTGGTTATCAAAGGCCGTGGCTGTCTTGATATAATATCCAGCACTGGATGCTTTCGGGACGTTGAACCTTGCTATGCTATGCTAAAAAGGTTGTACTTTATTTTTTAGCCCCAACTAAGTAGAAGTGGAAAGTGGACATTCCCCTCTGTCCCCCAAGAATTACGTCCCTGGTCTGAGCTAACCTGCCTGCTTACCGAGAAAAGCTATACATCTATCATTAAGTCATTTTACTATTTTATATTTTCATCGACAATTCAGAACTCGTTTGTCAACCTAACAATGAGCAGTCGAGATTCGGTCCTTCATGCTTTCGAGGAAAAAAGTATCACATAACATAATAAGATTACGGGCTAAGAATGGTTAGTCACCCCATAAAAATCCCAAACTAACACCACCACCACCACAACAACAAAATCAAAGACACCCAGAGTTAGTAAAGAACGTATCAATGCTGACTTTGAAATTGTGAACAGAATTGGCTACCCACTCAGGCAAACCAGTCCACTC